>APFE031178315.1:3015-57019 GCA_000404065.3 Pinus taeda | reverse complement strand
CATTGGAATGGAAAGCATTGGACTAGTCAATACATTCTCCCATGGATAGCTTGATATTATGGCACTTTCTAGAGCAATTTATTGTTCCTCCATTTGCAACCATCACTTGACACTCTAGTGTTGGATATAAGAAGCAATTCAATTCTTTTGCTACCTTACAATGAATAAAATTGTGGGTACTTCCTGAATCAATCAAACACTATTACCTTTTTCTTCTTGATTTGTCCTTCTATCTTGATGGTTTGAGGAGTGGTAATTCCCGCCAATGCATTACAAGATATGGTCGGATTCATTTGTTCTTCATCTAGGCATTGTTCCTGGAGTATATCCTCTTCTTTTGACCTTTCTTGCTCCTTTTCTTCTTCCTCTTCACAATCTATGTAGAATAATTTCTTCTCAGCACACTTATGACCTTTAGTGTATTTGCTATCACAACTGTAACAAGCCCTTTTGCTCTTTTTTCTTCCATTGGTTTGTTGGTTGTCAACCTTATAGGTTGTGGAAGACTTAGGGGACAAACACTTCCATCTTATTAGTGTGATGTTATGCTTCTTGGTTGCCATAATTTTGCTTTCCATTTTTCTTGCTAACCTGAATGCCTTCTCTAATGAATCAGGTTCCCAAAGGCGAAAATCATGTTGGATAATATCCCTTAAAGACCATATGAACACATCAATCCTAAGCTCCTCTGGAATATCTTTTACCCTTATGTTCAATTTTTGGAACTCCTCAATGTGCTCCATTATTCAACCCTTTTCTTTGAGACTTATAAATTGGCTAAAAAAAGTGTTTCTTTTTGTATCCTCATAATGTGCTATCAATTCTTCCGTAAAAATTACCCAAGTGATAAACTGTTTACGAGAGCAAAGCCATTGATACC
The DNA here is from genome assembly GCA_000404065.3 of Pinus taeda. Taxonomy (NCBI): domain Eukaryota; kingdom Viridiplantae; phylum Streptophyta; class Pinopsida; order Pinales; family Pinaceae; genus Pinus; species Pinus taeda. Next base: position 56,139 of record APFE031178315.1, on the reverse strand, counting down.
ATACAAACTGATTTTGTTCCAAATATAAAGCTTCGATACGTACCTTTTGTGTGTTTTGCACATAATTGAGATCGAGAAATTGCTCCATCTGTAATATCCATGTTGCGAGATCCTTGCCATCAAACTTCCTCATATCGATTTTTGGAATATGGTGGGTCTTCAATCCAACATTAGAGTCTATGGAATCATGATTAACATTTCTTTTGTTCTCATCATGAGTTTCCTTTAGTACCTTTCACCATTAGTGACCATTCCTTGTAGCAACTTATTCATATTTATTGTCAATTCTTCCATCTTATCATCCATGCCATCAATTTTACCGTCCATGCCATTCATCTTAGCTTCCATGCCATCCATCTTAGCTTCTACGCCCTTCTTTAAATAATCCATCTTAGCTTCTACACATTTCTTTAAACCATCCATCTGAACTTCCACATCTTTCCTTAAACCATCCATCTTAGATTCTGTTGCTTTTTGTGCAAGTGACACTTGTTGCACTTGTTCTTGTAATTTTGATATATCATGTAGCATTTCTTCCTCTTCTTCATGAGTCATGCTAGAGCTTTCGGGTTCCTTACTAGGTGTTTTCATTTTCTTTCCTCGGGGCATTAGTTACCGATAATAATGCTCTACTATGCCCTTACAATTCCTTCAAAATAAATTTCAAACCAATCTTAAGAAAAAATTTAAAAGAATCTACACACCTTTTTCACTTTGTAGGAGCTCGATATTGCCTCTGATGTATCTCTATACATTCATATCATCCAATTCTAAAATTGTGACCTACAGTAGCCCTCTATGTTCTCTTTCCAATGCCACCAGTCTGATCCAAATTGGATTTTCCAAGGAAGAGTTATGTGAAATCTCCCACAGTGAACTGATTATGGACTAGTTCAGTAGGGCAAACTTGTACGATGTGTCATGAGTCCCTGTTTCGTCTTTTGGCTCTAAAAGATATATACAAGAAAATACAGTCCGTCCTCTTCTGCACCTTCTTACGAAATTTCAATCCAATGCTCAGAGAAAAAGTTATGATGATTTTCCCCAGGTCACTTATTTGGAAGGTAATTCAGGAGTCTGCAAAAAGACCAACTTCCTCATATCATATCTCTGCAAATATAGCGCAAACTGCTCTGAAATTCAGACCCTAGATTCTGCGCGATGTCTTCTCAAATGGGTTGTTTTCTTAGCTTCTGCAATGTCGCAAAAACAAAGTTAATGCGAAAATTCCACGATGACCTGTTTGGAGCAGTGAAACCCTAGAATCCAAAGCTCTAATACCAAATGTTATGAACCAGCTCAAGAAAAGATAGAAAAGATAGATCAACGCCTTAGAAATTCAGCCTCTTTGAGGGGAAACTCCTTTACATTACATAAATGAACAATTCTTGGATGATACAAATGCAAAACCTCCTTTCTATATATAAGAGTCTAAGGAGTCACAATATAAACCCAGCCGACCTAACAATAATAATATAAAGCCACAAAAATAACAATAGAGGGATTCTATGGGGCACAGTAATAACAATATGGGGGCAATAGGGGCACAACAATATTAATAAGGGGTACAACTACAATAGTAATGGGGTAATCACTAGTATTATAGGGACCCAACATGAAGGTCCACATCCTGAGTGTATATATGTAATGGAGGGAGAAATTTTGGAGGCATAACTTACCCCTTTCTTCAACCTACTTTTTCCACCCCTCTAGTGTGCCTTTTACTTCTTTTTGATAAATTTTTTACATGGTACATAGCTCAAAGATCAAAGTTATCTTTTAAGATATATAGTTTATTTTACCCCTTAAGATGAGTCAATTTCTCGCTCATCATGGTTAGGAAATGCAAGGGTTCCTTATGATGATATGGAGCATCTAATGCTCAGAACCAGGTGATGGCTAATGAGGGGGGTAGAGCACATGTTAGGATTTTTCCCACACGCTAATTATGTCCCATCCATATTTTTTATTTTAACTTTTATTTTTTGTTTTTTTGAGGCCATCTTGTGCTTTTCCTCTTCTTCTAGTTGCATCAACCTCCAAATCCCAATGAAACAATGATAGTTAACCAAAAGGATGGAGGTTTTATCATGGGAATGATCAAATATGTTATGTATGCAATGGTTATGGACACGCTTCTTCAATCCAAGTTTCCCAAGTAGTGCCCCTACTATAACCCTAAGGCCTTAGAGGAGGTCCCACTAGACTAGGTCTAAATACTAACCCCCCTAATAGTGTGAGAGAAAAATTTTACAATCAAAATCAGTCAATCATCTAGATCACCCCTTTACCCATATTATAATTGGCCCAAAACACAACTAAAATCACGTGATTACAAAATGGTTAAAGTACAACCACCCTGGACACGCATGGTGCACCATGAGGGCCATTCACGCACACACACACCCCCGGACATAGCTCAGAGCTATAAATCTATAGAGATACACACAGATAGTTGTTTAAAGCTTAAGCCAAACCTTAACTGTGGTCCTGCCTTCCCTATAGCCAGCACCGCACCCACCTTCTTTTTCTGAGTCATCAAATTAATCGTTTTTTGCAAGTGTGCAACGTCCAGCAACGATAGTTAATCTAGAAGAGGTTAGACCTTCCCTATAGTTGAGGGGAAGGTAAGTATCAGTATAACCTTGTGGTTTCACCTTTATGTTTAGGAGTTTGGAGGGGGAGAAGAAATAGAGGATCGTTGCCACTAGCCAAGACAAAGGAGACCTCACCAGAAGGAAGATGTATGGATGGAATCCCCAGTGAGGAGAAACTGCTCACCTGAGGTATGAAGGTGAGGAGGGATGGCTTGGAGGGGAATAAATAGAGGGTATAACCTTGCTTTCTCTTTGGTTGAGCAAGTGGCTTCGCACCTTACCTTCTAGCTGGTGATTTGAGGGGAATAAATCTAATTCACTTACCTAAAAGAATGAAATAACCCAATATATTATATATGTTGTGGTGGTTCATTCGTGCTTGTGGGGTTGGGTAGGACCAAACATATTAGTTCGAATAATACGATTGACCAAGCCCCTAAACCCACATATTCTTACCACCGGCCTACAGATATGAACCAATCGATACTCCAATCGTTGCACTTGCTTGGCTTATTGAAATCCTCGTTACTGGCTTTGTATTATTAGCTGAGCTTCTTGTTGGTATCCCACGTTCATTCAAGAGGAATTTCGAATGGTTAGAGATGAATGAACCATGCAAATGGCAAACAAATGTGGCATATCATCAACACTAAGCAATGTTAGGGCTACTAGATGGCTAGCTTTCCAATATAGGAGAAAATTCTTCTCTTATAGGGTTACTCATTTTGGTGGGTAATAGGCCCAAACCCCAAAACAATAAATTGGGTGAATCCCTTGATAGAACAACATTATCACAATAACAAAACTAACTTGAAACATTTTATTATGAAGAAATTCAAATTTCCAGTCTTTGCATCAAAGGACAATGAATTCTAACTTGTTTTAACTAACCTATGAGAGCTCCCATGCCCTCTTTAGATATAAAAATTACCTTGAATTCCCTTGGAGAACCCACTACTCATACAAATGTTTTTCTACAATTTTAGAGGTTATCTCATGCATTTAGAGCCTCTCCAATTCATGGCTACGTTGAGGAGCTTTAAAATTAGTTGTAAAATCATGCCACTTCACCTAAAAAAGTGTTTTGATCTTGGGGATATTCTCCCTGAATTGCTCTTCAATATATAGCAAGAGGCCCAATAAATATGCAATTGTAATGGCACGAGGAAATTGTAATTAAATTTGGATCCTCTAGATTAGCAAAAGGTCAAATTTCTCAAAGTGCTTGTTATGGCTTCTAAGTGCTTGGCAACCTTGAAGGTGGCACAAGATCCCTTAAAAATATTAGTTTCCATCAAGTTTTCCTAGAGCCAAGTATGAGGGGGGTCACCTTTACCTAGGTAGATAGAATTTCTACACATAGCCTTTACGGGTCATATTAGAATTCATATATAACATATGCAAAAATCATTAAAACCATTAAAAATCACTCTAAGAGTAAACACAGCGTGCTTATGCTTAGTAATTAAGAAAATTATGTAAAATTAGAGAAGCATATGGCACAATGTACATATTATCCATTAAGAAGTATGAATGTTTGACAAAGGGATCTTTGTTTAGGAGAAAATATATCAAATGTAAACATAATATGGGCCATAAAATGATGAATTTAGAGACCCATCATTGCCTCCAAACTAGAGGTTTTTCACACCTCTATACAATAAACAATTCCCCCAAAACTAATTTTTTGTCCTGCTCTGAACTCATATGCTACAGTTTGGGTGATGGGCCCTATAATGGTTTGTAATTAAATTCTTTGACCCATTTAAAAGTCAATATTCTTTGATAAAAATTTTAGGGTGGATAGATTAATATCTCCTTTGCAATGTTATTAGAACCAAACTAGAAACAATGGCCCCCACCCCTTGTAATTAGGAACTAGTCCAAAACCTAAGGAAAAAAAAACACCAAAAATTGATCAACCAAAAAATACATAAAACATACAAAAATTAAAGAAAAACATGTATACCATGTTCGTCCATATGAATCCAAACTATTTATACATAAATATACAAAATTTCTCAATTATATAACAAGTAAGAGTGCATATAACCAAAATGGAAATTAGTGCAATAGATCAACCAAAAATACATCAACAAAGAGGTTCTGAATTTCCTCTAGCAACAAAAAGAAACCATGCTACAACATATAACTAAATTTCATCAAAATCATTACCTATATTGGGATCAGTGTCATCAATATCACCCTCTAAGCATTAAAAAAAGATAGAAAAGGTACCAAATTTTACAACCTTTGAATCCTCAGAGGTACCAATATTTACTTCAATGGATTCCCCTGGATCAATTTTCTTTTCTTCTTTCATTTTTGTAGCATCATGCCTATCAAAGATTCAATCCAAGGCTACCTAACCTTTGGGAGTAGTATTTGTTACAACATCATTCTCAGTATAATTACATCCCTCCTCCTTATATCCAATGTTAAAATCCTCGAATTCTTCTAAATTATTCAAAAAGTGAACTACTTGACTTTCATCGTTAAACACTCTCCAATGTTCAACATAATCAGGAACTGAAGGCATAAAAATGAATTCCATTTTAACTTTATCATTCACCATTCCATCATAGATTTTCAATATGGATGCGACGATTGCAAGCTCATCAACATGCCTATTCTTTTCTATAGGGACAGTCTCAAGTTTAAGAGCATCAAAAATTTGTATAGTCACCCCAAACCACATTTTGATATCTCTTAAGCCTATCATTGTTACAAGAAAACTTATTTTTAACTTGCATAACAACAAGATCAGAATATCCCATGATACTAACTAGCTTAACCCTTAAATATATTTCTAACTCAAGACCCAAAAAAGAGCTTCATTCTCAGCTAGATTATTGGTAGCTTCAAACTCCAGTCTATATGCAAATCTAAAAATATGACTAAGGGGAGATTTAAGCACAACTCCAAAACCTTTACCATGCCTGGAGGATGCACCATTGAAATACATGTGCCATACTTGATTTTTTAAACCATCATTTTTTTCATTCAAAATAACTATAGAGTTAGACAGGACAGAATAGTTCCCAATGCTTTCATTTATAATCTCATCATTTGGCATCTTGGGGTCTTCCACATGAAATATCCTTTCAGGCTCCCTATCAAGTCTAAAAAAACCACTACCTCTAGGTGAGGTAATAGTAGAATAAGACCAATTCATCTAAATACTCCCTCCTAGATCAAAAGCCCTCTTCCTTGATAGCAACATACCCCAAGCATTAAGCACGTCAATCACAACAATGTCCATAACAATCATTATATTAGGATAAAAAAACAAATGAACTTGCAAGTCCTTGATCAAACCATGAACTTCAATCCTCTTGGAATCCATGGATAAGATGTTGTGATATGGTATAGAGACTCTTAAGTTAATTTGTTCCATGACCCTCTTGGTCACGACACAAGTTGATGCACCTGAATCCAACATGCAATTATAGAAACAATAACCATTAATAAGAAAAGTAATATAAAATGGTTTATGATCTTTATTATCTAGATCCACACTTTGAAAATACACTGGAGCATCCTCCTTAGGACTTTTTCCGTGAGAAATATTAATTCAAGGAGCATCAATAACCTTCAATAACTTAGAATTTGGAGAGGGAATCTTTAATATCTCTATGGTAGAAACCAAGATTTTTGCATTATTAATTCAGCCTCCCAATTCAACATTCAAACCAGGGTTAGAAACTCTAGGGTCAATCTGAGTCTCACTTTGTTCCTTATTTTTCTATTGATAAATTAATCATTTGTCCTTCACAATCTCCAAGACTTATTCCAGAGAGGGTTTCTCACCATACAACTCAGTAACCATGTCCTTCTCATCATTAAAATTATTAATACTAGAAGAAGATTGGAGTGTTTCCACATCATGACTTTTTTCCACAGACTCCATCCAATCCTACATAGACAAGTGATATTCTTTACCAACAACATTAATTTGGTCACCTGTCCCCGCCATTCCACTATCCACAATTCTCTTCACAATAGGGCATGTAGCCTCATCATGAAGGGAATCACAAGGTCTACAATAAGGTGGAGCTTGCTTAACCAAATTGGTAGGCTCAAGCGTATTTGACAGTCTTTGTTCATTAGGAGATCCCCTCTTCTGCCATGCATTATTACTTTTATTATTATACAATTTATTTCCTTGAGACCTCTCCACATTAATTAAATGATTCTGAAAGGAATTCATTTAATTCACATGATCAACTTACAAGGTTTTAATGAGTTTTTTAATTCTTTAATAGGATCAGTTTTGATTTCTTTAACTTCTTTACCTTTTGACTCATTCTTATGAGGACCCCTAGAAAAACACATAATTTCATAATTCCCAGACACTTTCCTACATTTTTTCCAATTCTTCAGCCAAATCTTGGGTAGCCTTCACATCATTAGGCTTAGCGTGTCTTAGCTCATAAGAAGTATTAGTTGTAAATGCATCAATATAATACACCAAAAGAGACTTTTCGGGAGGCTTATAATCTTGAGGAAAAATTTTAACAATATCATTGAACTTCTTATTGAATTCCTCCCATAGTCTCATTTTCATTCTTCTTCATATGACTAATAGTGTTAAGTAAGTGCCTTTCTTCTTTTTTATCTCCATATTTATCGTCAAATGCACTAATAATCAATTGAAATGAATCAAGCCTATTATCAGGAAACTCTATGAACCAATCCAAAGCATCCTCCTCAAGATAAAGGATGAAGAGCCTCATCTTCACATCCTCATGACTATAGTTAGCATCGATACACCACTTACTCATGCAAAGGTTAAAATTCTTAACATGAGTTTTGGCATTGATTGCATTATTGCCTTGAAAGGAAGGCAACTTCTTGATGACCTTTTCCAGAATATCATGCAGATAGACTTGAATGTTAATGAAATTACAGGGTCAAAACATGTCATTCATGATATATTGTTAAGCTTGACCCTGAAAAAGCTTATGGATATCAGAAATGGCTTCATGCTCGAGATTAACAAGAAGTTTGCGATAAGAGAGCCTTTTTAATCACACTCTAAAAAACTTTTCAAGATCCGAATTGGGATGAACCAAGCTACTTGGATTCCTTCTAGTATTCACTCTTGTGAAAGATGAAATAAGTGGAATCATCACTTGTACAAAAATCTAGCTCTAGAGATCCAAAATGCTAAAACCAAAAGTTAGTCGAAAAACCGAGTCAAAGAAAACGTCTCCCTGGAAATGGTGCCAGGAAATGTGTCATATGCCTAGTCAAAGATGTCATATGCTAAGAAAAAAAATACTTATCCCCGGAAATGGCACCAGAAAATGTTTCCATGCAAGATGTACACCTAAATGTGGGAAAAAAATTCAACCCCACAAGGTGTAGTCTTTAAGGCACAACGCTCAAAGAAGGGTTTGTCACTTATTCCCAACACTCTTTGTTTAACCTTTCTCCTAGCTAAGCTATGGGGGGTAGTCCCTAAATATTATTATTAAATGAAAACTTGTTGAAGACAATAAGCCTAGGAGACAAAGGGCAAGGAAATGACCATTCAATGTAATTTGATTATAACTTAAAGATTAATTATAAAGTATAGATTTTAAAGATGTATATTCTATGAGATTAATATGGCATCCAACAAGATAAGAGATCAGTGCCTTTAAACAATACTTGCAAAGTAAAATGATCATCAAGTTACAAGATAGGCAATGTTGCAAGACAAGTGTTAGTACAAGATGATAACACAATATTGAGATATGAACAATAAGAAGACTTGCAAGTTAGAACTTTTAATTTAATACAATAGAATTAATTCAAATGACAAGTACAAGAATAATGCAATGCACTATTGCAAGTAGGATGAAATGCTCACAAATCAACAAAAGGCGAAATGAGACAATGTTAGGTGAATGTGTAGTGCAAGTGATCTTGGTTGATTTTAATTGTATGCCTAAACTATGGTGAGACTTCCACTCAATTTCTCAAATTTTGGTAAGGACTGAGGTGAACTACCATAAGGATAGGATGAGGAGGCGTTCAGTCTGTCATTAATGATACCCACCTAGGCTCCTTGACAAGCCACATGCCTTCGTTCCTACAAGGGCTCGAATGCAAGAGAACTGTGAGATCGCATGTTTTTACCTTTTCTCCAAACTCAAATTTATCAAATTGAATGAAAGTTGGGAATGTTGTCCTAAAATTTCTATCAACCAAGCTTATGCTTGGAGGTAAATTTAGAGATGAAAACCTAGATCTAATATGCAAATGAGATGCAAATGTTAATAGAATGCTTCAATGAGATAAAATTAGAACAAGATGCTTCAAAGAGTGAAATACAAATCCACTTACAATCAAGATTATGATAAATACATTGAGCACAAAATTATAATGAGATTAACTTTTAAACAATGATTAATGAAGCAAGTAAAGACTACTCAATGAAATAAAGTGGATTAGATATAAACACAAGTTCTTCAATAGACAATGCTCTTAATGTGGAGTGAGTTATTGATTAATTTGAGAATGTCACTTCACTTATGATACTTTTAAGAGTGTTTAAGAGAAATAGAGCAAGTGAGAATTATACAATGAAGCACAAGTAGATGATAGAAAATGAGATTGCTGATTATATCTAATTGTTTGGAAAATATTACTTTAACTAGAATACAAATGAGATCAAGACAAGAACTACTCAAATGCAAACTAGATCAAGTAGCCAATAAAATTGCAATATCAATTATATTAAGTAAATAATTAATTCTATATCTAAAAATGAGGTGAGAGATTAGATCCAAGATGCAATGAAAATCAAATGAATCTAATGAAAGCAAGAAAATCAAGCTATAGATTAGATCTATGAGAACAATGAAATGAAAATTAAACTAAGAACTTAGTCACTACCACAAGAAGTCTTCCCTCTAAATAAGGAGATGGGATACCATGGGATTAAATCCCAAGCTCCCCTAAGGAAAAATTCTTTATTATTAGATTACAAATAGAGAAACCCTCTTGAAACAAGAGAGAGGGCTTTAAGATCTTGAAGAGGGCTTACAAATCTAAACTTTGAAAACACCAATGCCTCTGCTAAAGCTACAAAATTTTATGAGCAAATATACAAGGCTTTTAATAATGAATTACAAGGAATTTCCTCAACAATTTGATTCCAGTTATAATCAAACCCTAGTTTTCCAAATGGACAGATTTTCTCATACCTAGGAGAAAGAAGGCTAAAAAAAAATTACAAATTTTATTTACAAGCCTTAATAATCAAATATCCTCCAAAATTTGATGAAAAACCCCTTCCAAAACTTTGATTTTCTTACTAGAAGGCCTAATTTGGAGACATTCCCACATAGGTCCTCTTGGGCGTGTGGCTAAGGAGAAAAAAGGCCAAAAATGCCTGTGACTACCCAAAAAAATCTGATTTTAAATCTTAAAGTTGCAAAAAAAAAATCATTAAAATCCTTCATTTTAGAGGCTAGAAAAGGCCTCCTATGCTTGCGTGTAGGAGAAATAATCTCCAAAAATGAAAAACAACCCTCCAAAAATATAGATCAAGCTTCAAAAAAATTAATATTGGAATTCCAAGCTCCAAAGGTGATTCTCCTACCAAATCAGACCTCAAAACTTTATCAAACGCTAGCCATCTAGGGTATACACAAAAGAAGATAAGAGGAGAGGGTTTATAGCCACGATCAAGGGTGATCGATCCTCCAAAAAAAATTTATTTCTCTTAGATATCCCAACGATCCACCTGCAAGAAATATTTATGGAGAAAACCCAAGATAAAGCCCTCCAAATTGAGTTAGATCTACACAAGCCAAAGAGACTAGAAACAAGTATATACAAGGAAATAAATTTATAGACGCAAGGGTTAGATCTATTTACAAAATATATTTACAAATCTAGTAGATCTAAGAAGTACGAGTACAACTCTGCTTCTTGATTAGCAGGAATAAGCTCTTAAAATAGCATATTATTCAGTAATAGCACAGCTCTTTAAAATGGGAGAAATTTGAAGATAAATAAAAATTTCCTTTAGAGAAAATTGCAAGAAAACTCCCTCAAAAAAAATTAGTGTGATAAGTCTTTGAGATGTCCCAATGTGGGTTCTTCATCTCTTATGTCTTGAGAGTTGGTTAGTTTATCCGAAGACTTCCCCAAGTGCTCAAGGTCTATTTCAATAAATTAATTTCTACACACTTCCGGAAATATTTGTTAGATTCGCAGGGATTAGATAGCACATTGAGAAGGAAGTATAGCGGTTCAACCGAAAACCCACTAGATATGCCCAATCTAAAGTGTTTTTCCAATCCAAATAATGATGCAAGATAATTATACACCAATAAATTAAAATGACAAATGGAAATAACAAGTTATAACATTAGTGGTGCTCCCTTGAATGGCTTTGTTACAATTGTGATAGCAAGACGAAATCGAGGAGAGGCTCTGCAACTTGATTTAGGGTTGGCGTTAGGGTTTTGGTGTTGGGCACCATGGAGGGATGCGCAGGGGGGAGTGCTACTCCCTCCTATAGTCAAGTAGTTATGGATAGAAGCAAGGACGTGGGAAAGCAACGTTTCAAGAAACCTATGGAGAAGGCAAAAAAGGCAAGTAACACGGAAATATTGGGAAGAAACAGACCTCATGAACAGGAAGGGGATCAACAGGAAGCTAGTAAGGAGAAGGAGAAAGGGGGTAGCAGTCAAAAACCTGCTTCCATAAGGACAATTGTGGTCTGCAAACCCAATTCGAACATCATTCCTTGGGTCATCTTAGGCGACCTAGCGCTACAAGCGAATAGGGATCATATGACGGAATATGAGATCATATGAAAGTTCATGGGGATATGGCCGATGGAAAGGGCATTCTTACGTATGGATAAGGAGCTACTGGAAGCCAAAGGGGGAAATACACCTTCACCTGGAATCTAAGGGCTTCTTCGCAGTAGTATTTGCAATCCTAGAGGATAAAGACAGAGTGTTCGAAGGAGGACCATATTTCTATGTTGCTGCAGGCCTCTACATGCGCCATGGATGATGAACTTTGTCCTGGAATGTGAGAAATTCACATCGGTATTAGTATGGATCAGACTATACTCCCTTCCTCTGGATTATTGGCTACCGAAATCTCCAAAAACAATAGGCAACAAATTGGGGCATTTTCTAAAGATCTCAGATGTGACTCTGAAAGGAAAATACACCTCCTTCGCCTGGATATGTGTGGAAATGGACTTATCTGGAGCACTTCTAGACGCGATAATTTAGAAGTATATCATGAAGAATGGGTGCAAGTGGTGGACTATGAGCACATCCCATTTAGGTGTCGCAAATGCCATGAGCATGGGCATCTATATAGAGACTGCCCACCAAACAATATGGAGAGAAATGTGAAAACCACTGTGGATAAAAATCCTGAGGGTTTTACCAAGGTTGGGGGCAAAGGGAAAGGCGGAAAGTGGTCGCAAAAGAAGATCAATGAGGAAATACAACCGAGCCACAATAGCTTTAAGATCCTAGAAGAAGAAGAAGGAAACAAAGAAACAAACCAAGAAATGGAGAACATTATCACTGAGAAGGAAAGGGATGATAACATGGAAGACATCATAGAAAACAACCAGAAAAATGATGACCTGCCAAGAATTATGGAGATAAATAGGGACCATGAGATGACTCCAAGTGAGGTGGGAACGAAGGACCATGAACTGTAGGAGATTCTAGATAAGGAAAATCTAGATCTAGAAAAATTTCTAGAACAATGGACGACCAAAGGAGTGGACTCCCTGCCAAAAGAGGAATATGATAGGGTTCAACAGCTCTTCCTATGGAGATCACAATCGAATGGATCTAGAGTCAAAAGAAATCATGAAAGCTAGGAGCATAGAGGGGTCAAAATTATGGAGGAGACATAGGCACAATCTCCAAAGAACCCAGGCAGGAAAAGAGGAAGAAAAAGACAGAATGAGTTGCTGAATGAATGTGGGAAACTATTGATTAACTCAGGTAAGATGAAAGATCTCACCAATTACTCCTTTACAAACCTTTCTTAATGAAGCTCACAACCTGGAATATTAGAGGCATAGGAAATAGAAGGAAACAAAGAAATCTCAATAATAGAATAAAAGAAGAAAAACCAGATATGGTTTTTATTCAGGAGACAAAATGTTAGATGGATAAGATTAGAGAAATTCATAATAAATGGCTAATCAAGTATGAGTATCTAGAGGTTAAAGAAAAAAACTTAGCGGGGGGATTCTCACGCTATGGGATCCCCAGAAATTTGGAATTCTGGATGCTGAGGCATCTAGGAATTATCTTTCTTTGGTATGTCAACCTTTAGGTGATAAGGAAGATATACATGATCACAAATGTCTATGGACCTTCAAAGCAAGAAGACAAACTCAAGCTTCTCACCTCCCTTGAGGAACTAAGAGCAAGACACCCTAATATGCCCTCGATCGTTATAGGAGATTTCAATATGATAAGATCTCTTACAGAGAAAAAAGGTGGCATCAGATAGCTAGGTAGAGACTCCATGGCCTTCCAGAACTTCATAATGAACATGAGGTTAGTGGACACTAAAACAATAAATGGGACCTTCACCTGGAACAACAAGAGGGGATGGACTTCACAAGTCACCTCTAAACTAGATAGATTTATTATTTCAAAGGACCTCTTTCTCTCAGGCCCTGCCATGACAGCTTCTATTCTTCCCTTTGGAGGTTCAGACCATTGGCATGTACAACTAGAAGCCACTTTTATGGGTACACCAAGAAACATACCTTTTAGGTTTAAAATGCCTGGCTCTCTGACCCTGAATTCACTAGTAATATTGACAAATGGTGGAGAGAGGATCTGAACATTCAAGGCACTAGAATGTTCTTGCTCTAACAAAAACTTAAACATATCAAAGCCAGGCTTAAAGATTGGAACAAAAATGAATTTGTCAATATCTTCAAAGCCAAAAGAGAAGCTGAAAAGAAACTCCAGCATCACAGAGGGCTTTACAGAGGAGCGGAAAAAGCTAGCTGATTCTTTGCAGGAAGAATGGGAAGATCGGTGCCTGTAAAAGGAGATTTTTTGGAGACAGAAATCAAGGATATATAGATTAGAGAGGGAGAAAGAAACACAAAGTTCTTTCATAAATCCACCATGGATCACAGGGCATACAACAAAATCACAAAGCTCAAATATTCTCAAGAGAGAGAACTCGTCTCTCACAAAGATATGGAATCTGTCCTTGTACAACATTTCCTCAGTATAGCAGAGGAACCTCTGGAGGATAGATCCAAGTTCATCAACCATTTCACTCAGTATATCCCTCAGCTGGTTACTAGAGAGGACAACCACAATCTTAACAGGCTAGTGTCGAAAGAGGAGGTCAGTGAAGTGATCAATGAAATGAAAAATGGAAAAGCCCCAGGCCCGGATGGGTTCAATGTAGACTTCTTCAAAGCCTACTGGAAAAAAATCAAACACGATATCCTTGAGGTGGTGGAAGACTCAAGAAGATCCAAAAGGGTTCTGAAGGCTTTTAATGCTTCCTTCATAGCTTTGATCCCAAAACAGGAAAAAGCCATGACTCTGAATGGTTTCAGACCCATAGCTTTATGTAATGTGGTGTATAAAATTATTTCCAAGGTGATCGCCAATAGACTCAAGCCCCTTTTACCAGCTCTCATCTAAGAGGAGCAAACGGGCTATGTGGAAGGAAGACAAATCCTCAATAACATCAGCCAAGCTCATGAGGTGGTAAACTCTCTCAAAAGCAACAAACAAGCTGGTATGATCATTCAACTGGACCTAGCGAAATCTTACGACAAGCTAAGTTGGTCTTATATAAGGGTAGTTCTAAGAGCCTATGGCTTCAACCAAAACTAGATAAGATGGGTTATGGAACTAGTTACCATGACCATTTTTTCCATCCTGCTTAATGGCACTCCTTCAAGACTCTTCACACCCTCCAGAGGTCTCAAACAAGGGGATCCGCTCTCACCCTTCCTCTTTGTTCTCATGATGAAAGGGCTAGGTAGAGCGATTAAAATGGAAAATACTGAAGGAAGAATCCAGGGTATCAAAATCACCTTGGATGGAGCGACAAACAATCATCAACAATTTGTGGATAACATAATGCTGCAGGGCATACCCACAGTTAGGGAAGCCAGAACGATCAAACATATCTTAAATGACTTTTCTATGGCAGCTGGCACAGAGGTAAGCCTCAACAAATCAAAAGTTTTTTTCTTTAACACTGACATTACTATTCAGAGAAACATCACCAGAATTCTTGGGTTTCAAAGGGACCAGCTACCTTCCAAGTATCTAGGCATACCTCTCACAGATAAACCTCTAAGCAAAGAAGTGTGTGAGCCAATAATAAATAAACATCAAGGAAAGATTAGAAAATGGACATGTGGGTCTTTAAATTTGGCGGGGCGCCTTGTGCTCACACAGGCTATCCTGCAGGCAATTCCCATGTTCATGTTCTCAACTCTTCTTGCTCCTAAAGGAATTAAGCAACAGATCAGGAGCATACAAAGGGATTTTCTATGGGGCAGAGGAGAAGAGAAAAAGAAATGGGCTTTATTAGCTTGGGACAATATCTGCAAACCTAAGAGCCATGGTGGCTTGGGGCTTCATGATCCTGAAACCCTCAGCAGAGTTTCGAGAGCTAAACTCTGGGGGAGGTGAATCAAGGAATCGGCAACTCCCTGGGTTAAGCTTTGGAAACAAAAATATTCCAAGAATTGGCAGGAGAAGGATCACATTAGAATGTCAAGGCATATTAAGGGCTCCCACATTTGAAACCTTGCCTGGGAAAATAAAGGTATTTTTTAGCAACATAGTTTCTGGGAGATTTGAGTTGGGAACCTAGCACAATTTTGGGAGGATAAATGGCAACAAGAACGCAACTTGTATAAGGATGAATTAGCAGCTCTCAAGAATGACACAAACAACAAAGGTCTACTTATGGTAAATGACTTCTGGGACCATGTAAGGAACAATGGAAAATGGAGAATTTGGAAGGATCTAGGCCACAGTGAAGAGAGCCCTCTGAAGGCCCAGGCTGATTCTCTTACTCGGGATCTAGAGCATAGGAGTATTTTGGTATCCTCCTTGCCTGACCAACTAAGATGGGGAAAGAACACTGAAGGAAACTTTAACTTCAAAGAAGCTAAACAGGTAGTAACTGGATTCAACTACATAAACCCTGATCAAGTTTGGAAGAATCTTTGGCAGAGCCCCCACTGGATGAAAATAAAGTTATTTATTTGGCTAGTTCATCAAAGGAAAATTTTAACTTGGGAGAATCTCCTGAACAAAGGATTCACTGGACCATCCAATGTTACCTTTGTGGCTCACAAGAGGAGATGATGGATCACCTTCTCAACCTCTACCCTTTCACCTCTACTGTGTGGGAATGGGTGGCCTCAATCTTTAGGCACACTGATAGGGATAGACTTAGCATCTCCAACACTTTGAAGAATTGGAGGAAAAACTTCTCAGGGAATGAAATCATTAATAAATCCTAGACTCTGGTTCCAGGCTTTGTCATCTGGGATGTTTGGAAAGAATGCAATAGTCAGATCTTTAAGAACAAAGCAAGCAAGCCCTAGCTCATAATTGACCAAATTTTAAGGCAGCTCAAAGACACATTCAGAAGCTTGTTGAGGAAACTTTCTAAGGACCCTCTTCTGCCCCAAGATCTGTGTATTCTACTGCATTTGGGTCTTCGTTCTATAGGCCCACAGAGCATAATCAAGGCTGTGAGCCAAACAAATGCAAATATAAATATTTGGAAGCCTCCTCCACATGGTTTCTTAAAGGTCAATATAGACTGAGCATCTAAGGGCAACCCAGGGTTAGCTGGTTTTGGGGGTGTTATAAGAGATGAATAGGGTCAAATAAAGGAGATCTTTCATGGCCACTTGGGGAAGGCCACTAATAACATAGCGGAACTCATGGCCTTAGAGTAATGCTTGGAAATATTGGTGGATTCAAATTCACACAATGTCATCATTGAAGCAGATTCGGAATTGATTATTAGAGCGACCAAGAAAATATGCAATGGTACATCACCGAGAAAAGTGTCGAAATACTGGAGGCTATTGCAGGTCTTTCACCGTATCTATACCCACCTGCAAACCTTAAAAGTTGTAAGCTTTGTCCATGTGAAAATAAAATCTAACATGTTAGTTGATCGTCTGGCGAATGGAGGAGTGATTAATACGAGTTGTTACCCCCCAGGCAAACTGTTAGAGGATTGTCTCTCTTAGGCTGCCAAAGATAGGGATCGATGGATTGATAGGATGGATCGAAGAGGCTTAGGAGACAAGCAAGAGGATAGGGAAGCCTAAACTGTTTGCTTTTTGTTTGGCAACAGTCTGCAGATTGTATTGGCATTAGTATTCCATTGGATTTGAGTGGATGGTGGAGATCAGCAGAGGAAGACCAAGGATGCATTGGCGTGAGCACTGATTCTGGACCAATAGATCTAGGTTGAGATAGATCTATGGTGTTTGGGCAAGGAAGTTACCTGAAAGTTAACGAGCAGAAGCGGGTTGGAGAAAACCACAAGTGGATTTCGGACGGAGGAAAGGGCGTAAACGATATTTCCATGTTGGCTCCGATTCCACTCACACAGTGACAAGTAGCAGTGAGGTGAGAGAGGGAAACCACTTTTTTCGGGTGAAATTGGGGTGCGCAAGTTAATCATGCGAAATATGTGTGAGCCATTAGATCTGGGGGAGTGAGATCAACGGTTGACAAACGAGGAACAAGTCTTGAAGTCGGGAAGTGTTGTGACCGTTGGATCTTTGAGTGGTGATCCTTTGCAAACAGGAATTATTGCTTACCATGCCACTTTGAAACTTGTACTTGGTTTGCTAATTGTTCTAAGATTGCTTTCTTCATATTTTTTGAGCTAGAAATTGTTAATGAAAATTATGAGCCATCACTTGAGTCTCGTATTGTTTGGTATGTTCCATGTATATGACCTTTTGGAACACATGAATTTAGCAATTGACAACCATGATATATATACTTTATTAATAAATGAATAGATGATGTTTACATTTTCTAGGAGGCCATGGCTATATACTACCTTGGGTGCCTCTTGGTGAGTGGACCATGCCCTTTGCCTAATAACTTATGAACTAACTAACTTTTTATATAAAATTTCCTTCCTCTCAAAATAATTCTTTGTCCTCAAAGCATACGTAATTTGACGAAACGCTTCAGTCTCCCAAGAAGCTTCTTCTTCTGGTAAGTCCTTCCACTTGATCAAGTATTCCTTGATTACACGAGATCGAAGCTTCCTTTTTCTGGTAGTTATGATACCTTCTAGTTCTAAAATTACCCACCCTTCATCATCTAGGGATGGAAGTGTTGTTTGCGTTGATTGATGGTCACCCAGTGCCCTTTTAAGGCAAGAGACATGGAAGACATTGTGAACACGATTTTTCTCCGGAAGGCTTAAACTATATGCAACTTCGCTGATATTTTTATTGATCCGATATGGTCCATAGAACTTCGGTGCCAATTTATTTTTTCCTTTTTGTTTCAAGGACAACTGTTTGTATAGCTGGAGTTTGACAAATACTCATTCTCTGACTTCAAATTCTCTTTCGGTTCTATTTTGGTATGCTTGTTGCTTCATATGGTTCCTTGCATTATTCAAGTTTTCTTTTAGGGTTTGAAAGATTTTTTGGGTTTCTTCTAGTTGGTTTTTAACATCAAGAAGATTTGTTTGGACAGTAGCTAGATCCCTCCATTTTGGAAGTTCATATCCATACAAATCTTGGAATGGAGTCATTTTTGCTGACTTATGATAAGTAGAATTATACCACTACTCATCAAGATGCAACCACTGAGCCCACTTATTTTGTTTTTCTGTAGCATAACAATGTAGGTAGGCTTCCAAATATTTATTGACAACCTATGTTTGTCCATCTGTTTGAGGGTGCTAAGCGGAACACATATTTAGGTAGGTTCCTATGTGGTTGAACAATTACCTCCAGAAATTACCCTTGAATTTGCCATCTCTACCACTCGCAATCACTTTCGGAAAACCGTGTAATATATATATATATATATATTATATATATATATATATATATATATAATATATATATATATATATATATTATATATATATATATGCAATATTTTAGCGATTTGTTTAGCTGAGTCTAATTTCTTTATTGCCATGAAGTGAGCATATTTGGTGAGTCTATCGACCACTACGAAAAATCTTGTCCTTGCCTTCAGATACAGGTAATCCCTCAATAAAATCCATTGATATTTCTTCCCATTTCTGATTCGGAATGTTTAAGGGTTGAAGTAATCCAGGTGTCATAATATTTTCACTTTTATTTCTTTGACATGTGTCACATTCAGCTAATATCACGACTCATCCCCTTCCAAAAGAATGATTGACGTGCATTGTAGTAAGTTTTAAAGAATCCTACATGTCCGACTGACAGTGAATCATGTGACTCCTTGAGTATCTTGGATTTAAACTTGGAATTTGAATTCAAATAGATTCTTCCTTTGTACCATAGAAATTTTGAGTTGTCTGGAAGGATATTGATTATCGCAGTTATTTTTGGATCCTTAGCATACTCACTTCAAATCTCATTAAGCCATTCAGGAACAACAACAGAGACTGCAAGTAGTGTTGGTTCTTCGTCTTTCCTAGACAGGGCACCTACTACTACATTGTCTTTTCCCCTTTTATGCAGTATCTCCATGTCAAAGGCAGCAATTTTTTCAATCTATTTTTTTTGTTCTTCAGAAAGTGTTTTTTGTTGAAGGAGGTGTTGGAGACTATTATGGTTTGTTCGTATGGAGAACTTACTTCCCAAAATATATTGTCTCCACTTAGCCAATGCGTGCATAATAGCGAGCATTTCCTTGTTGTATGTGGACTTAAGACGTTCTCTTTTATTTCGCTTCCTGCTTTCAAAAGCTATTGGATGCCCTTCTTGCATTAACATTGCGCCTATACCGAATCTGGAAGCATCACACTTGAAGATAAATGGTTTAGAGAAATTTGGAGATGCCAATACTAGGGCATTAGACATAACTTCCTTCAATTCTTCAAAACACCTTCCTGCTTCCTCATCCCATTGAAACGAATTCTTCTTTAAAAGGTTTGTCAAAGGTGCAGTTATATGTGCATATTTTTTAATAAATCTTCGGTAATATCCAATCAATCCTAAGGACCCTCTTAGCTTGGATATATTAACTAGTTTGGTATATTCCTTTATAGATTTGATTTTATTAGAGCCCACTTTTACACGGATATAATGTGTCCGAGGTATTCTACTTCTTCCTTTCCAAAGGTGCATTTGGATTTTTTGGCATAGAACTGATGCTCTTTAAGTAGTGTAAGAACTTTATCCAGATGTTGTAAGTGCTCCTTCCAAGTTTTACTGTAAATTAAAATATCATCAAAGAATATTAATACAAACTTCCTAAGATATGGATGGAATAATTCGTTCATAGTGGGATGGAACGTTGTTGGTGCATTGGTTAACCCAAATGGCATTACTTCAAATTCATAATGACCTTCGTGTGTTCGGAATTTCATTTTTGGTATGTCTTCCAACCTGATTCTGATTTGGTAATAGCCTGACCTTAAGTCCAATTTTGAGAAGTATTTTGCACCATGTAGTTCATCGAGCATTTCATCGATAAAGGGAATTGGGAATTTGTTTTTAATCATTATTTTGTTTAATCCTCTATAGTCAATGCATAGCCTAAATGAACCATCCTTCTTCCTTACCAATACCATTGGAGCAGCATACGGACTCTTACTTTTTGAGATGATACCACACTTTAAAAGGTCTTGGATTAATCTCTCAATTTCCATCTTTTGGTGATGTGTATATCGATACAGCTTGATGTTGACGGGGTTTAACCCTGCTTTGACTTCTATTGTATGCTCAATTTCCCTATTAGGAGGCATTTTCATAGGCAGGTTTTGAAATACCTTTTCATGCCTCTGAATTAGATCTTGTATCTCCGATCACTCTTCATTGATCGTGTTTGCAGATAACATTTCTAATTAGTGACATTGTACTACATAAGCGGGTGCTCCTTTTCGAATCATCTTCATCATCTGAATTGATGATATGATTTGATTCTCTCGTGCTTGGAATCCATATAACTTGTACCTCTGCCCTTCCCAGTTAAAGGTTATGAACTGTACTTGATGGTTGGCAGAATAAGTGCCTAGGGTTCGTAGCCATTGGATCCCTAAGACCACATCTACTCCTCCTAATGGTACAGTGAAGAACGGGGAATCATTCTAAATTAAAGTCTTATATCTGCAATTTTACCTTATGGCATTTCCCTACCTTTTCAATCTTCTTACTTTGAGCTACCATCACCTTCATGATGGGTAAGGGAAATGAGAAAATATTGAGTCTCTTTGCCACGGTTACATCTAAAAAATTGTGGGTGCTACCGGAGTCTATGAGAACCACTACTTTGTTCTTCTTTATATGTCCTTTTAATTTTAGAGTTTGGGGTTGCGATATACCTGTCATAACTAATAATGACACTTGTGGAATACTTTCATCTTCTAATTCTGGAGAGAATTCTGGGACATCTTCTATTTCTTCTATGTCTGATTCATCAGTGTTTGAATCATTAGTTGCTTTATAGTTAAATAGGTTCTTTGATTATTTTCCTTTAGCACACTTATGTTTAGGGTCCCACTTCTCACCACAGCATTTGCATTTGCCTTCTTTTATCCTTTGCATTTCTACGTTAGATTTTTCACCTTCACGACAATGTGGTGGAACATATCTTGTATTATCCGTATCCACAAACTGGGGCAATCCTTCATCTCGAATATACTTTTTCTGGTTTTGACCACAGTATCTGTTTGGAATTCTTTTCAGTAGCTTTTGCTTTTTGTCTTGCTACTTCTATTGACGCGATGTCATGAAGCTCAAGTTCTACTCGTAGATGAGTTTTAAGTCCGGAAATGTATGATTGAATTAGAAAAGATTTTGATAACCCAGGTACTCGTGTTGCTAAGGTCTCCCATTCTCGAGTGTACTCATCCACATTTCATTTTTGTCGCAATCTGATGAATGTTGAAAAGAACTCATCTTCCTTTACACCTTGGAATCTTTTAAAGAATGCATCCTTAAATTTTCTCCCACTCATGGTGATTCTCGTCTTCTTCCACCACATATACCAATTATATGTTTCTCCTGCCATTTTCATGGAAGTGTGCCTAATCTTTTCGTCATCATTGTCGATGTCGTAAATCTCGAAGTATTCTTCTATTTTATTCAACCACGCAACGCTGCATTTTTCGTTCCCATCGAATTTGAGCAGCTCGATTTTTGCCTTTTGCTGATACGTTGCTAACGGTGGAGCGAAAAGAGGGTATTGATTGGTGAATGTATTCCAGAGTTGCTTATTTGAAAAAGTCGCGTTACTATTTCCTTGATGGTGTGTGGATGATTTTTTGGAGACTCTGCTTTTTCATGAGAATCTGTTGAATTTGTTGAATCTGATGAATTGTGTTGTTGATTACCTCCATCATCTTAGAGTAGTTGTTCGGGTGTAACCTTCCTCCTTTCACACAAAGTGTTCAGCAACATCATTGTCTAATTATGATTCATTTCGAATTGGATATGGTTTTGCTCAATTTGTAGTTCTATTCGATTTGTCATATCTTGTAGCTTCTTGATATCATCAGAATGTCTGATAACCCTACTCTCGAGATCGACTAATTTTCAATTGAAATCAGCGGAGTGGCTAGTAATCCTATTCTCCATATCAATCAATTTTTTGTTGAAATCGGACATTGACATCTACGACATTGATCGAGTTTGTAGGGGTGTATATTTGTCCGCTAGCTTAAAATTCCTTCCTTAACTCGAACAATTTTTTTTATTTAATTTAATTTAGTATAGTTATAAACTATATAATAATTAATTAAAGTTAATTAATTAAATTATGCATAATCATAAACTATATACTAATTAATTAAAAAAAAAATTGAACTTATAACTATTTAAGGATTAACCTTATATCTATATATATATACATATATACATATATATATGCACCTAATGTTCGAAGGTTCGATGGGAGACAGGTGCATATAGGGAAGGCGGAAATCGAGAGCAAAAGACGTTTGTAAGGGAGTATGACAGCGGGGAGATGACATGGGGCACAACAGAATTATGGTTGGACAGAGATGGAATTAGGATGGAATTATGCGGGATAGGGATTGCGAGTTGTGCAGCAGTGGAATGGTGTGGCGTAGAGCAGCATAGGCGGTAGGCGGCTAGTTCGACGAACTGCAATGGAGGATGTGGCAGTCGATATGGCAGCAGCACTATGGTGGAGTGGCTACAAGGGTCAACCTAGTGTGGCTTCCTCGTGCCACGAATCTAGATGAGCAGCCGCGGTGGAGGTGGTGGAATAACACAAAATTCTGTGTATTTGCAAGCGAAGGATCGACCCCTCTGATACCAAATAGAACACACGAATTTAACAATTGACAACCATGATATATATATATATATATATATATATATATATATATATATATATCTATGATGTTTACATTTTTTGGGAGGCCCTGGCTATATGCTTGGGTGCTTCCTGGTGAATGGGCATAATCTTTGATCATGTCCTTTGCCTAATAACTTATGAACTAACTAATTTTTTATATAACACAGTTGAACCTTTTTGCTTTGAATTTTAACAAACTTTGTGTGCAACCTCGTTATGGGATATTGATGTGTCATTTTCTTTGTAGACTGAATTTTACATTTTTTATCCTTAGAATTCCACTCTGTTTTTTAGAATTCTATACTACGTTTTCTTTTATGTACGCTCAAAATAGATGTTGGAGAGTATGTTTTTAGTGAGTTGTTATCTGCTCCATTGTTGCAAGATATTATATGAAAGCCTTGATTGGACTCAAACCTTTGATATAGTGAAATGGATCTAGAAAATATACGCATGAGCTCAAGAAGATGTATGCATTTTCAAAACGCTACAATGGTATCATACCTTGCATTGGATCTACGAAAATTTGTGTAAGACCTTTTGTTGCCATGAATCTATTTCTGTGGAGGCAAAGATTCTCTGATTAACTTTAATAAATATAAATTCCAACATCATAGCTTGTTTGAGGATTATTCATGCTTAAGGATTTTAATCTCATTGGCTCTGAGGTCTTTGATGGTTGTGAGTGACCATTTGAATACTATTGTTGCTCCTTTTCTAAGTACCTTGAAATAATCTCAGATGATGAATGTATGTTGATGATGATAATGTTGTTGATTGAATTTGTCATGCCATAGAAATACATTGAAAAACTTGATTTGTATTGAATTGTAAATACTCCTTGAAGGTCCAATTTATCAATATCTTATGTAAAAGTGAATCACGAGCCAAGGAATTTTTTTTTCTTGTAGCTTGTATGCTTCTGATGGCAACCTCCTATAGTAGTATCCATTTCCTGTAGCTCCTTGTATTAAATCTCCTACAGGTGTATAGATGAGGCTTGAAACAATACCACAGATATACCCACAAGTATACATGGTTGAAAAATAATATATAATGTAGATGTGCAAGTGAAATGATTGCACTGCATGTTCAATCATACGAGTGTACGAATGAAAAAAAAAAATTATGAGCGAATGTAATGTAAAAGTGAAATGAAAGAATAGAACGGGATGTTTGCACTGACAAGTGTTGAAATGTTATTTTCAACTACCGGAATCTGCCATCAAAACGGCGACTGCAAACAGTTCTTTGTTCCGGAAAATTGCCATGGGATTCCCTGCACCGCTTTTGCTGAGCAAGTGGTATTTCTCAAACGGTAGCGAACATGTACACCATCTGACGCGTGTCCACAGCAGTGTTACCAAAACAGTTTTCCCCGGAACGTAAAGTTCAGCAGAAAAGGGCTTGCGATATGGTCCATCAACCGTTCGATTAAAATCTTGGTTTGAAGTCGTTCGATGGAAGTCCACGATTGAATATACAAGCCTGCACCAAATTACGTGATGTAAATTAGAATTTACATTAACCGCCAGTTTTTGCCAGTAAAATAATTAATGAAATCTACGATGGTTGGTAAATGTAGGTAAAAGATTTTATGTTATTTTGTACGGGAGTATGGCACATTAAAAAAACGTATGGTCATTTTTTTTTGTTGTTCATTGCATATGTAATGTAATGTGAAGCACGCAGCAACAGCGCACGAATGTAAAAGAATTTTTTTCTATACACACAGCAGTGTTGATATTTTGGAGGAGACAGAATATTGTTTTGTAATGCACAGCAGTGCAAACACAGCAGAGTAAATTTGCAAGCACAGACAGAGTTTTTTTTTTATGCACAGCAGTGTTCCTTTATTTTTCAGAGGAGACAGTAAAATAAAACAAAAAATTCTGCCTCTGAAGCAGTTTTGTTGGTGAAATCCATCTGTTGGAGGAAAATGTTTTTTGTAACAGCAGTTTTTTATTAATGAATACAAAGGTTTTGCTCATATGAGTGAACTCTGCTCTCCCAAACAATTTTTGCTTCCCTGTGTTAAGATCCTGTGTTAAAAACAGAGCATTATTCTCTGTTGATTTGTTCTGGAATTATCAGAAATTCCCAACATAGTATCAGAGCTTGTTCAAGCTCTTTGAAGGTGTCAAAGAAGCTGAAGGAAGGATTTCTTGTTGCAGCGGTTTCTTCAGCAGAGTGAAGACTCAGTCAAAAAAATCCAAAGTATTTCTCAAGTTAGTTTTTTGTGTTGTTGTTGAAGAGAGTCAGTGATTTTAAATACACAGTCAAGTATTTTGAAACATAGTTAAGAGTGCAAGAATGGCTGGAGCCAGCGCTAGCGTGGGTATCTGTAATACTCAGCTCCCACAATTTAATGGGAAAAACTATGACTATTGGGCAATAACCATGAGAGCTTTGTTTGTCTCCCAAGATTTATGGGAATTTGTTGAGGATGGTTTTGAAGAACCAGCAGATGAAGATGAGTTTAATAGTTTAACTCAGGCAGAGAAAGAGCTATTGAAGAGTTATAAGAAGAAGGATTCCAAAGCCCTCTATTTTTTGTATCAAGCAGTGCATGAGAGTGTGTTTCCAAGGATAGCAGCAGCCAAGACATCCAAAGAAGCATGGCAAACTCTCAAGATAGCGTATCAAGGCATGGAGAAAGTGAAGACAGCAAAACTACAATCGCTGAGGAGAGATTTTGAGAATCTGTGCATGAAGGAGTCAGATAATATTGACTCATTCTTCACACATGTGATTGGTCTGGTCACACAGATAAGGTCTCATGGAGAAATTCTTAAAGAAAGGAGGATTGTGGAGAAACTATTGAGGATCCTACCCTCAAGGTTTGATGTGATTGTCACTACCATAGAAGAGACAAAGGATCTCACAAATTTCTTAGTTGATGAACTACATGCATCACTGATAACACATGAGCAGAGATTGAGTAGAAATGAAAACTCATCTGTAGAGCATGCCTTTAAGACCCAGATGTTCTTTGGAAGAGGAAGAGGTCAAGGCAGAAGAAACAAAAGAGGAAGAGGCAGAAGCCAAAATAGAGGTGGAAGAAACAATCCAGCAAATGCTCAAGGAAGAGGCAGTGATCCAAATTAGAACCAAGGCCAAGGTAGCAGTGAACAAAGTGGACAACATCATGCTCTAGGACAAAGGTATGATAAATCCAATGTCCAATGTCACTATTGTAAAAAATATGGGCATTATGCGAATGAATGTAGGAAGAAGCAGCATGATATGAATAATAAAACTAGTGCAAATTTCACTAGAGAAAATATCAGCCAAGATAATTTGCTTTTAGCCTGTAATATGGCTGAAGCAAAGAGTGAAGATATATGGTTGGTAGACTCTGGTTGCAGTAACCATATGATAGGAAAAATAGCCCTGTTTTCTAAGTTAGATCAGAGTGTGAAGTCACAAGTCACACTAGGGACTGATAGTAAAGTTTCTGTTATGGGAAAAGGAGAAGTAAATGTCTTAACAAGAAAAGGTGAAAAGAAAACCATAGCAGATGTTTATTATGTTCCTGGAATGAAATGTAACCTCTTAAGTATTGGACAGCGTGTTCAAAAGGGTTACAATGTTTTCTTTGTGAATGATGTATGCACCATCATGGATAGAGCACCCAGCGAACGATGTATTGTTGAAGTGAAGATGACAAGGAACAAGATGTTCCCTCTCAGAATGAAAGCAGATTTTAAAAATGGAAAAGAAATAGCAGCAGTGACACAAGAGGCTTTCCAAAGCGAATCAAAAGATGAAAATTGGTTGTGGCAGTTGAGATTTGGACATCTCAACTTTGGAAGTATTAACTTGTTGAATAGAAAAGGAATGGTAAGAGGATTACCATTGATAGAGAAACCAGACAGCCTTTGTGAAGGTTGTATCTTGGGGAAACAACACAGAAAAAATTTTCCATCAAGAAAAAGCATAAGGGCAAAAGCACCCTTAGAGATTGTCCACTCAGATTTATGTGGACCAATGCAAACTCCATCACTTGCAGGCAACCACTATATACTAACATTCATTGATGATTTTACTAGAAAAACTTGGGTTTATTTCCTGAAGAACAAAAGTGAAGTGTTTGAAATTTTGCAATTTCAAAGCACTTGTAGAAAACCAAAGTGCGCTGCATATCAAAGTTCTAAGAACTGATAGAGGAGGTGAGTATATCTCCAAAGAATTTCTATGTTTTTGTAGAGAAAATGGAATTCATAAACAGTTTACCGCTAGGTACACTCCGCAGCAAAATGGAGTTGTCGAAAGAAAGAATAGGACAATCATGGATATGGCAAGGAGGATGTTAAACGCAAAGCATTTGCCGAATGATTATTGGGTTGAAGTTGTACACTGTGCAACGTACATTTTGAATAGATGCCCTACAAAAGCAGTCATGAACAGAGTGTCGGAAAAAGCATGGAGTGGGACAAAGCAAGGAGTCACCCACATGAAATTTTTTGGATGTGTGGCTTATGCACACATTACAGATCAACTAAGAAGTTGGACAGCAAAGAGGGGAAATGTATTTTCATTGGATACAGTGAAGAATCCAAAGCTTATAGGTTGTATAACCCATCCACCAAAAAGCTTATTGTGAGTAGAGATGTTCAGTTCATTGAGGAGGACGCTTAGGATGGAAGCATAGAAAAAACAATGAATGTTAAAAACTCTTTGTCACATGATGAAGATTGTGAAGAGATGGCTGAAATACATCCTCAAACAGTAGCACCAACACAAGGGCAGCAAGAGACACCCTTGAGGAGAAATGAAAGTGTTTCTCCAAGCACACCATAAGGAGGAAATTCAAGTGCTTCTTCAAGCACTTGTACCCCAAGTGAAAGAGATAAGAAGTTCAAAAATTTAAGTGACATTTATGAACAAGAGGCAACAAATGAAAGATATGAACTCTTTGTTTGCTTTATATTGTCATTTTGATGACCCTGTTCATTTTGAAGAAGCAATTAAGGATAGGAAATTGATAGAAGCTATGGATGAGGAGATCAATGCCATAGAAAGAAACAAGACATGAGATTTAGTTGAACTACCAAAAGGAAAAGAAGTCATTGGAGTTAAATGGGTCTACAAGACCAAGAGTAATGCTGAAGGCCAAATAGAAAGACACAAGGCAAGACTTGTTGTCAAAGAATATAAGCAGCAGTATGGAAGAGACTATGAGGAAACTTTTGTACCGGTTGCTAGAATGGAAACTGTGAGAGCAGTGTTGTCCATAGCAGCACAAAACAAGTGGAAAGTTTACCAAATGGATGTGAAGTCAGCATTCCTAAATGGAGTGTTAATGGAAGAGGTTTACATTGAACAACCTCTAGGCTATGAAAAGAAAGGCCAAGAGCACAAAGTGTGCAGATTGAAGAAAGCTCTTTATGGACTGAAGCAAGTGCCAAGAGCGTGGTACAGTAGGATAGATTTCTATCTACTAGAAAATGGATTTGAAAAGTGTGAGGGAGAACCCAGCCTCTACATCCAAGAAAAGGATGGTAAAATGCTAATTGTTATGTTATATGTTGATGATGTTATTTTCACAGGTAATGATGATTATTTTATTGAAAATTTCAAAACAATCATGAAAGAAGAATTTGCAATGACTGACATGGGTTTGTTGAGATACTTCTTAGGAATAGAAGTAGAACAAAATGGAAATGGGATTTTTATCTCACAAGCAAAATATGTTAATGAAGTGTTGGAAAGATTTAATATGTAGGAGAGCAAAGCAGCAATCACTCCCACAGTGATGGGATTAAAACTCAGCGAAGAGGACAGCAGCAAGGATTTTGATCCTAGTTTGTACAAAAACATAGTTGGCAGCCTCATGTATTTGACTACAACTAGGCCGGATATAATGTATGTTGTTAGTTTAATTTCCAGATTCATGGAGAAGCCAAAAGAAGCACATTAGCAGGCAGCAAAAAAGATTCTGAGGTATGTTAAAGGTACTAAAAGGCTTGGCATTTTATATACTACTTCAGAATGTTCAGATTTAATTGGATACACTAATAGTGATTGGGTTGGAAGTGTAGATGATCGGAAAAACACATCCGGTTATGTTTTTCACATGGGTTCAAGAGCCATTTCATGGGCTTCTAACAAACAGTCTATTGTAGTGTTATCTACAGCAGAGGCAGAATATGTGGCAGCTACAGCGGTAGCGTATCAAGCAGTTCGGATGAGAAGGATGTTAAAGAGTTTATGCCAAGAGCAAGCAAAAGGAACTGTGTTTTTTTGTGACAATAGCTCAGCTATTGCATTATCCAATAATTTTGTGTTTCATAAGAGAACGAAACACATTGACACAAAATTTCATTACATCAGGGAATTGGTAGACAATGGAGAAATTGTTTTAAAACATTGCAGAACTCAGGAGCAGGTTGCAGACATTCTGACCAAACCATTGAGTCAGAAAAGTTTTGAATTTTTGAGGAAATGTCTGGGTATGACTAATAACCCAGCAGTTGAAATTAAAGGGGAGTGTTGAAATGTTATTTTCAACTGCCAGAATCCGCCATCAAAACGACGACTGCAAACAGTTCTTTGTTCCAGAAAACTGCCATGGGATTCCCCGCACCGCTTTTGCTAAGCAAGTGGTATTTCTCAAACGGCAGCGAACATGTACACCATCTGACGCGTGTCCACAGCAGTTTTACCAAAACAGTTTTCCCCGGAACGTAAAGTTCAGCAGAAAAGGGCTTGCGATATGGTCCGTCAACCGTTTGATTGAAATCTTGGTTTGAAGCCGTTCGATGGAAGTCAACGATTGAATGTACAGGCCTGCACCAAATTACGTGACGTAAATTAGAATTTACATTAACCACTAGTTTTTGCCAGTAAAATAATTAATGAAATCTACGATGGTTGGTAAATGTAGGTAAAAGATTTTATGTTATTTTGTACGGGATTATGGCACAATTAAAAAAACGTATGGTCATTTTTTTTGTTGTTCATTGCATATGTAATGTAATGTGAAGCACGCAGCAGCAGCATGCGAATGTAAAAGAATTTTTTTATACAACAACAGTGTTGATATTTTGGAGGAGACAGAGTATTGTTTTGTAATGCACAGCAGTGCGGACACAGCAGAGTAAATTTGCAAACGTAGACAAAGTTTTTTTTTTATGCACAGCACTATTCCTTTATTTTTCAGAGGAGACTGAGTTAAAAAAAAAAAAAATTCTACCTCTGAAGCAGTTCTATTGGTGAAATCCCTCTGTTGGAGGAAAATGTTTTTTGTAACAGCAGTTTTTTATTAATGAATACAAAGGTTTTGCTCATATGAGTGAACTCTGCTCTCCCAAACAATTTTTGCTTCCCTATGTTAAGATCCTGTGTTAAAAATAGAGCATTATTCTCTGTTGATTTGTTCTGGAATTATCAGAAATTCCCAACAAGTGTGAAACTTCTTTGGTGTGAATCTGTACCTTGATGATTTGTATTCTTATACCCATGGATGGCATAAATATTTGGTTAGAGGGTGCTTTGAAACCCTTGTCAAAATGCATTGGAATTGACCTTCTGTTATGGTTCTGACCTTGGAATTCTTTTTGAAGGCTTGTAAAACTTTTGAATGTTCTTTGGTACTTGCCTCAGATTTTGTCTTTGCTTTGATCTGCTTGTGGTCTTTAGGCCCTCAATAATTAATAATTCTTTGCAGGAGAAATATGCTTGCTCTGTCCTTGCATTATCGTCTTTTATTATATAGCGCTGAAGTGCATATCCTCCACCCTTTCAGATTTTTTAGTTGGAGGATCTAAAAGCTCTTCACATTGTGCATTTCTAGGGCAATCTCCGGTAGAAACAGGTTTTTATAACGCATTTTTTGGTATGTGAAATCTGCTAAGAAACAATGTGCACTTATTTACAATTTCCAACTTGGACCAACACTTTGGTATAAAAATTTTGTTTGATGTCAGATTGATGTGAATCTAGTGGGAGATGAATATTCATAGACATATTTACACTAGAAACAGGCATGAAAGATACTTTGAATTGGTATGTAAAGTCTCTACTAAGAAACAGTCAAGGAAGCAGACTCTGAGCGGTGCAAATTTCGGGACATGTAATCACTATTTCAGACATAACTTGTTCATATGATGTTCAACAGAAGTGGTTCAATTGGAAACTAGACTAGAGGGCTATATGCCTTGCAAACAAGTTTTGAAAATCTCTCTATTTGCTACCTCAAAAGATGACTATCCTAATTGTGTTCTTGGCAGTTTTGGCCTAGCTTTTCACAAGATTCAAGGTGTAGCTGCAAAGCATTCTAAAGAGCTCCGTGGACTTGCCATCTCAATATTTTGTAGACTAGACCAATTTATTAAAATTTTCGATTTATCATTATTTTAGTGTAGTGGGGTAGAAAATTACAACGCTGAGACTGTAGCAAGGAGAGTGATTCATTTTTACCCCCAAAAGTAATTGAAATGTAGAGGATCTCAGAAGACATACATGAAAGTAATTTACATGCCTATTTTGACCTTCCCCAAGTAATGAAACGCACTTTGTTGCTCATCTCCTCTACCCTAGCAGCGTCAGTGAAGTTGCCTCCTTTTCTATTGGATTATTTGTTGCTCACCTTGTACTAGTTTTCAAAAAGTGTTTGCAAGAAATATCTGGAGTATTGATGCTAAAAAAACCATGTAGAGATGTATGCAAGTTTATATGTCACCTTCAACCATGACTACCCCTACAACGTATAATCATAATCTAAGAAAAATCATCCTAATGTAGTTTCAATACCTCCCTCACAACGACACCAAAAAGTATTCAACCAAAGAATTGCAACAATGTATCTTTAAAACGTTTAACTTCACTTTACTTATCAACCCAAATATCTTGCAACCTTCTGAAATGTTATGCACTATGTATGTCACTACAAAGCCTTAAATTATTAAAATGCATTATATTCTTATTGATGATATGAAACTAACTACATCTAATCTACATTAACAAACAAATGCCTAATTTTGACAATTCATCCCCATGGCTTTTCATTCTATTGAATTCATGATCTTCACTCTCAACTCCCTTGGCAATGTTCATTGGCAAAGAGAGGTTTTAGATCATTCCTCTTGAGTGAAAAGTTAGGTGAATGTATCAATGAAATTAGGCTCTTGGTGGCTGCTACTAAAGCATTCAATCTTTACAACCATTAGCAATCACAGAGGCTCCACTAAGCGCATTTGAAAGTAGCATAAAGTAAAGGCAGTAAACAAAACACATGAAACGAAAGGAATGTTGTAAAGGAAAATACCAAACTAAAAAGAATAAATTAGCAAGTTAAAAAGTGGTATGGAAAATCACAACCATTAAAAGAAAATAATACAACAGTGTCTAATCTATATGTAGAGAGGATTCAACCTCCATTGTAGCTTCAAAGTGGGCCCAAACCTCGAAACAAGCAAATGGGGTGAATCTCTCAAAAGAAAAACTTTGTTACAATAAGAAACACTTGAAAATATGTATTATGAAAAAATTCGAATTTATTGTATTCTCATCAAAAGAGAATGAATTCTAACTCATTCTAACTAACCTATGAGAGTTCCCGTACCCTCTTTAAGTACAAAAATGACCAGGAATTCCCCCATGGGGAATTCGAAAACCCACTATTGATACAAATGCTTTTCCATAATTTTGGAAGTTCTCTCATGCATTTAGAACCTTCCCAAATTGTGTATGGCTTGAGGATCCCTGAAATCAATTGGAAAATCACAACACTCCACCTCAACGGGATGTGCTCTGAGTCAAGGCACACTCTCCATAAATTTCTCTTCAATCTATAGCAAGAGACCCAATGAATTTGCAGAGCTAATGGCCCAAGGAATTTGCAATTCAATTTAGATCCTCTAGACTAGCA
The DNA here is from genome assembly GCA_000404065.3 of Pinus taeda. Classification (NCBI taxonomy): domain Eukaryota; kingdom Viridiplantae; phylum Streptophyta; class Pinopsida; order Pinales; family Pinaceae; genus Pinus; species Pinus taeda. The sequence goes on along the minus strand of APFE031178315.1, from coordinate 23,137 downwards.
AAATATCAAATTGCTTTGAGGCATTTATTGTTGCTTCCAAGTGCTTGGCAGCCTTGAATGTGGTGAAGGGACAAGATCCCTTAAGATTCTCAGTTGCCATAAAGTTTGTTGGAACCATGAATGACTGGGATCACTTTTACCTAAGTAGATCGAATTTCTGCACTTAGCCTTCAGGGATCACGTTAGTCTTTATATACTACATATGCAAAAATCATCAAAACCATCTTAAAAGTAATTGCATCACACTCATAGTTGGAAATTAAACAAATTATGTAAAATTAGATTAGCACACGTCACAACGTCCATATTAACCATGAAGAAATATGAATGTTTAACATGGGGATCTTAGCTCAAATAGGTCAAATGAAAACACACGCGCGCATACACACACATATATTGAAGTATGGTGTTGTTAATGTTACATATATTGGTAAGACTAGTACCTTACCAGAGTAAAGCCAAGATAATATCATGACATACTGTTCAGTTATAGGCCCTTTGGAATAGAAGACAACATTTAAGATGCAGTTGATAGGTCATGTTATCATGAAGTACTCTTTAAGAGTTGCAATTTAAAAGGCAGACTACTGTTCGCTGTTGAACATTAAAGTTTTAAACTTGTTTTCTGAAGACTCTCTACAAGGTATTGGGGTATATCCTTGGGAAGATGTTTGTGAAATGGGATCCAAACCAAAATTGGGAGTAAATATTGGTATATCTAAAATTCCATTGCTCCGTGATCTTAAGGTTGAGATCAAAAGCCACCTTGACAATTTTGTCAAGTGGGGAATCTGACATCGCCAATGATTTTGTACAGACAAAAGGGTTGCTACCAATGCTGTTTTCTCATCAGTGCTGAAGCTGTAAAATGAGCAATATGTTCTTATTTTGCCTCCCAAATCTCCATCTGATGGAAGAAAGATTGCAGGATGATAACCTCAAGGGTTGGCTTAATCAGTTCAACCATCTTTTCAGGGCATGTTACCAACAAAGAGGTCATTGGTCACAAGCTCAAATCTAGTCATGTACCTCAGGGTTAGCAACCACTATTGTGGTTGCCAGTTGACCACCCTCTGTCCCGAGGAAGAGGGGTGGATCCCATGAGGTTTTCCTTAGAAAAGGAATTGCAGGAAGATAAGGAGCCCAAAGTGTAACACAATGTTGTGGCATCTTAATGTCACACAAAATGTGTCCTCACAAAAGGCTCTCTTCATATCAGTTCAAACTGTTCAAGAATGTTAAAAATTTATCACAAAAAAGGGCTAGAAAGAATTTAATGTGTCTTCGCTAAGGATATTAAAAAAGGGTTTGGAACGAATTGTGTACAACTCCAAATAGACAACACTTCCACCCTCCTAACATGTCTAACATCAACAGGAATTTATCTTTAGAAGGTTAGGAATCACCCAGGGAAGTCTCTCACAAACAGCTCTTGTAATGTGAAATGCCCATTATCTACTGTCTAAAATGTCTGTATTCCTTGAAATCAACTTAAAAATGCCAGCAATTAAATCCACTTCTATACATTAAAATCACATTTCAACTCTTTTGTACAAAGCAGCAATAACACCTTGTCTCCATGTCTTGTGTTCATTGTGAGCATAATACATGGCAAATCTAATCAACGATTGTCACTGCATAAATAGCATTGTATGGATTAATGTGCCGCTAGTTCCCTTTTCAACGGAAGAAAAATACCATCCTGACATGCCTGCTTGTCAAAGCTCTCTAGGCAGACACAGTAACTATTGAACCATGGGTCACACGGAGTTCAAGCATATGCAGTGGGTTCAGGAGTGAAGAGATATCAGCTATTAAAACTGTTCCATAGATGGCAATTGTGTCTTCTAAAGAAACAAGATTTATTTTAAGAACTATTTTATAAAAATATAAATAAGACAGAATAACTTGCTTGAGAAAATGGAACAACAGCATTTGCATCAGATTCCATTAAACCCTTCATATAGCATTGGTAATATCCTCTCTTTGAAATTGTGAGAATAATGATACAATGTACTATACTTGGTCAATAACCCATATACAATCAACATGAAACATTCTGGACCTTAAAATTCAGAATATCAATGAATTCTGAAAATGCTATATGCTACTATGTCTGTAAGCAAGCACACAATGTCAGTCATGAAGGACAAACTGATACATCTATACCTATATATACCTTTTTTCATTGAGTTGCATAGCATCCATTTGTTTCTTCAACAAAATAACCATGCTGCACTTATGCCCCATAAGCAATCTTTTTGCCGATAGGAGAAACCTGATTTAAGGCTGAATAAGAGTAGTTGCTACCATTCTTTTTCACTGTTTTTGTTAACCCTATGTTACTTCATTTTGCTGCCCAGGATAACTCTGCAGATAGCTGACCTAACTGATGCTGCAAATCAACCAGAGGATCACCCCCAACCTTACCCTTAGTGTTCTTCTTTGAACAGACCATCTTCAACTCCAGTCTATAAAGGGCACAAGCATCACAATCATTAATTTCATATTCATAAAGATGCCATTCAAACTGAGTAGATGGCTGAGGATCCATATAGTACGACCTCTTCAGCCCACCAAAATCCTTCATGATTTGCTTCCTTGATTCATGCCAACCACGGCCACCATAATCTGGTAATGAACGTTGCTTTCGATTTCCACTTTCAAAAGCCCGTCGTGGTTTGTCAAAAAAGAGCCATTCTCTCACCAGTTCACCTTGAAGCACATGTATGTCAAAAAGTTCTGCAAAAGAAGTATTGGTCTAAGTCATGAAATTCACACAATGTACTAGGCATGTCTTGTTTTTTTAACTTATTGATACTATAACCTAGAGACATTCAACAAGAACCATCATGCAGACTGCAAAGACCTAAACCATACCATGTGCATTCCAGGGAGACTTGGCAGTTGCAGCACCTTCACATTCAGGAATACCAACTGCTTTCTGCTGTGTTTTAGCACTAAGGGCAGCAAAGAGCGGACCATCCTTCAGATCAATTCCCCCAGGACGCAGAACAGGTTTCATTCCAGGTGCACCTTCACTCAAAGCGAGAGTCACATGAAAATTACTACAGTAGTCCTGGCACCATTTTGTCCCTTGAGCGGGTCTCGAGCAATCCCAAAGAGCACACTTGGGTCCTAAGAATGCTGCTGGAGGAGGACATAGTCCAGGCTGTGGACCATGAAAAATTGGTGATGTTTCTTCCTCACCATTCAAAGTGAAAATAGGTTGTGCAACGGGTATGTAATCCTGATGAAAATCAATCTGTCCACCTTGAAGACCAGCAGTCACTTCTAAGCCCTCCACAAGACTTGGAGGCAAATGCTGTGATGTTTGTACATAATTTTTCTTCTCTTGCTCCTCGATATTTGCAGGTAATTGCTCTAATGTTTGAAGGTAACTGTTCTGATGTAATTCCTCCCCTATATCTGTATATTTACTAACCCTTTCAAAAGCTTGCTCCGGTGTATGCAAGTCATCCACAAGACAATCCTGTAAAGGATAAAAATTTCCATAACAAGTACAACCAGAAATAATGGGTATAAAATAGAGATTTCTTGCCAGTAAAAAGCACAGGAATATCTTCATTATGTCACTCTGAGAAAATCATACCGCTTGGTAGTCAGCAGTATTATTTGCCCGCAGCGCTGATCCATCAAGCTGAATTTTAGGACTACTGCTTGCATCATCATCCTCTTCGTGAAGTTGCAATAAACGCTTCATGTCCGACGACAGCTCTGAAGAGCTGAGGCTTTCTGCCTGTTCACAGAACAACTTTTGTCTATGATTAGCCCTTAATTGCAACATCATGTCCAAATCAGTCCTAAGAAACCATGCCTGTAATTACTAAATGACAAAGAAGAATTCCATAGTCCAAAGATTAGAAATAAAAGAAAAAAGTTAAAATATGACCAGCAAGGAGGAAGCAGGTGATGCCTCATGCAGTTCAGCTTTCCATTCCCGAAGCATCTGGTGAACTTGTTCCTCCAAGAGAGTAACATCAGTCATGCGATTCTCTTTCCTTGCCTGCTGAAGATCAGTAAACATTCCTTGCAGATCATCAACCCTATTTTTGGCCTTGTTCTTAAACTGCTGCCGAAAACACCATGCTGAGCCTCTTTTCCCCTTGCCACCCTCCATCTTGAACATGCCACTTTTGCCTAGATACTCAAAAATATCACATGCCGAAGAATCGTAAGAATTTAGACAATACTGTTAAAGCACATTGCCACAGATATGGCTGGGAATGAGCATATTACTGAATGTAGAATTCCCAAATACTGTCAATTCAGTACCACTCAAATCCATTGGATAGCTAGTAGGTATAAAATATGAGTGCTGGTGTTGCTGATGGCCAAGATAGTCTGGTTTGCCGCAACAAGTCTTCAATGGGGAAACCAGCTCTGTAAATCCAGATATGGTTTCAAAACAGGAACAAAGTGAATATTAAATGGTGGCTCAAGGACTTTTTCACAAATGGTGGCCAATCTCCCAAGTTCAGTCCATTGACATTACTCTCACAGACATCCAATGCAATGTGGAGATACATTAGATCATTTCTGCAAACTGCATTATCTCCACTCATACTATTTAATGGGCTAGGATATGAGACTAAGAGTTCAATTCCCGACTCTTTATCATTTTAACAGACAATCCCACGGGAAAACCCAAGGTCAAATCTACCTGATCCCAATATAACCTAGGGAGCTAATCTGGAACTTAAGATTGCAAGGGCTCCTGACTCTACTCCTATTTCTGGAACAAATCCTCTATAGATTCAAGGCCAGGGAGACCCTCGGGCATTCTCTTTTAGGCTACAATAATCCCCATTTAATTATTGCCATTGATAGACGGACCGAGCAAAAACCCAGAAAAGATAGTGGAAAAAACGCCTTACAGAGATTTTAAACTTTGGGGAAAGCCAAAACCCAAAACTGGTACCTTGTATGTAGATCTTTTTGAAGCCGATTATTTCGACATTGCTTGGCATGTGAATGTCTATTCTGATTACTCTAATCCTGTGAGCTGCAACGAGAGATAACAAGCTCCGCACGGCAGTGGTCCATCAATGGTGGAAATGTCATCACAGACACAGCTATTGGTCTTAAAACGCAATATGCTTATTTATGCCTACCGGTGATTTTTAAGAATTTCCACACTTTTTCTTCTTGGTGCCAATGTGCGTGGAAATGCGTGGAAATAACGCTATAAACAAAAGCAAATTGACTTTTGCTTGACATCATTAGAAAATCGATGCCTGGCCCTAAGAGATCACATGAGGAATCTCCTCCCGGGGCACATAAAATGCCTCGTGTGTTTTGTTTGGAGCAAACTCTATCTCAATCTTTTATGAGATATTATTCGCAACAAAATGATATCTTAGTGGAACATTATTTTTTTTCATTCGTAAAATGGTTGAGGGGGAATTAGCAACTTTCATATATGTAAGAGTTTGTAAAAAACTCAAAGTTCAATCTAGGACTAGATACCCGAGACCACCAGAAACTCAAGCTGGGATCTCAAACTCCAAGAAAACATATTTTCTTCCAACATTACGATGATGGGTCATGGTAACATTATTATAACAATGGATTGATATGGAAAAAGTTTACATTTATGGATTAGAAAGCAGTGATAATTTATAAGTAAGAGAAGAGGTTAGGATTCAATTTTCTCTAGAGGTAAGAAAATGATTTAATAGCCCAATATTTAAAGGTATTGGGTAGGAATGTAAGTTTGTTCCTTTATGGATGAGTTATATGTCTAATATTTAAAGAAATCTGGTAAGAATATAAGTTTATTCTCTTTATGGATTATTGTAAGACATTTCAGGGAGTATGGTTTTTCTAGAATAACAATGATGAATCATCTCACATGATAAACTATGTTGGGCAGTTTAGGTGTCTTAAAGTTGACACTACTTTGATAATCCACCACTTGAGGTCTCACAAGAGCTAAATCCTAGTCCCTTCTTCTAGTCGTAGGGTTACTACAAACTAGATAAGCACCTGGATTCATGTCTTCGGTTAGAGGTAGCTTGAGGAAGTGCTAGTAGTACACCTTAGAGCACCAATTCCTATTTATAAAGTTGAGAGTAAGCTTTGTAGTAATAAATCCTTGTTTCATGATAAAGAGATTTACTAAGACCTAACAGTATTTGTAGCTAGTAAATTATTGTTATGTAATATAGGTGCTTTTGACTATAGAAACATTGTCACCTGAATTCCAGTAATACCTGAAACCTATTAAAGTATTGTCCACATAAATATAGGTATTAATTGTAATTTCCCCAACCACCCCTCGATGACGTCATTCACACAAACCCCAATATTTACTGTTTCACCCAAAATTCCAAGCAAATTTAAACCAAAAATATATATACAAATTGACCAGATTCATTTTGCTAATTACATTAGTTTCAAACATATCAAAAATACATGCACGATTTAACCATTACATACAATTGAGCACAGTCAACCACACGAATTAAAAACATATATAAATGCAACAGAAAAAACATTAACAAGTTTTTGAATACTTATCTATGAATGTTGTTGGTTGCTATGGACCTTTGATGTTCCTCCCAACCATAGGCCATGTGGTTCATAATCTATCAATAGTAAGTTACCCCTAGCTGGGGCCTCAACTCCACGGGCAACGGTAAACCAATAGTAACAGCATATTCGTGGCCAAGACACCAACCCAACAATCATGACTCTAACCACTGCGCTTTGCTTCCCCAAACTTGTGCCTAAGTGGCACGCCCTTCTGTTATAGACATTTTTGGGCACTGCAACACCAATCATACATGTCCATAAACCAGGGGCTCCTAAGTCCCTAAAAGTGTTGCTTCACACCCTAAAGGAACAAGGTCAGCTGATTACATCATCTCCCAGAAGTTCTCCACAGAAAATTTCTCAGAACTGGTCAAAACTGGACCATACAGAATGCCCAGTGCAGAGGGCGCGATGCATCTCACCTGCTCAGTGTAAAGGGTGCAATGCATACTGAAAAGCCCTTCTGTAGGGTGTGATGGGCGAGAGTAGACAAATGGCAGTGACAGTTTGCAAGGTGGATCATCATGGAATCCTCCAGAAACTTCTCCTGTGACACTTTCCTATCTGAATTCACCCAGGGATGAGTAAGAGATCATCAATCTCCAAGTGGAACCAAGAACTATCAGAGAGAGGACACTAATCAAAATCCCAGAAGCTGACTCACCCCCCTACAATGATCTATATATGGATCCCTCATCACAGAGATCCAGAGGTTGGAATCTTGTATCTTGTAAGGAAGTGCTATTGGTTTCCTGGTGCAACATCATAGTGTTGGGTGATCTAAGCTTTTCATGAGGTGAAGAAGGGCTTTCATGCTGAGAGGATGACGTTGGGTCAAAACAATTGGTTGTAATCCTCTTTGCTATTCTTGATATTAATAAAGCTATTCAAGTTTTCCTCCACATTCTTGTATGTTTGATGATATATGCAATTGTGTGGCCAATACATATCTGATCCTGTATTGCTTATGATTGTAGATTTTTGTTCTTCGATAGTATTATGCTGCTTTGATTCCAGAGGTGCTCTTTGAAGCTGGGTAGACGAAAGAAGAGCGGCAAAGATCTGTCAGAAGGGAGAGGAACTAAGCAAGGAGCCAAGTGCAAGACTGAGGTTGGTGTTCTTTGTTCTCCTCTTATCTACTTCTCATAAAGGAAAGCGAAAGTAGTTTTAGTTTGTTTTCTTCTAAGATAGCTACCAGTCTTAGTGGGACTAGTAGCTCCAAGTGGACACTAGATTTCCCAATAACAAAATGGCAACTCCAATGGGGAGCGAATATATTTTTTGCTTGTCTATAATTGTTTGTTTTATAAACTTACAGACAGAGCCTGAAGTCAAGCCAGCTAGCCGTCGAACTGCATTTTCTATGCAAGTGCAAAGTAGATCAATGTTGCTTCAGTTTATCTCCGGGTTTTGTTTATAAACTGGACAATCAATTTGCAAACACTCTAATTGCCCTAGTGGTGGCTCTAGTAACCTCATTAGATCAACCCCTATGATTTATATTTACTGAACATCTCTTGCTTGGCCTAAATCCCTGAACTGAGCTGCAAACTGTGACCAAAGACCAAGTAAAAGTCTCGCATTGGTACCATTGCACCCTCTCTTCAAGGAAGTTTGTATGCATCGCACCTCCCGTGTGCAGTAGGTGGGATGCATACTGGATTCCCTGTGTAACAGGTGCGATGGTCAGAAAAGGTTAATTTGGCCTTCAGACTTTGGTTTTTCTTCACTCTCTTCAGCTCTATTCAGGAGTTTTACTATTTGTGATCAGTATACCTTTGTGGAAACCCCCTTCCTTTCCATCATTCCACCTCCATTGTGCAAAGAACTGTAAATGTTTTTATGTATTGTGCGTCATTTTCAGTTCTCTTTTACAAAGAAGTAGCGTAATCGAACTGTCGTTTCTTGATTTGGAAGTGTCACAAGTGTCGTTTTCAGTCATAGAAGAGAATTCTATTGTTCTTGATGGTCAATTATACTGTTACTCTTGTATTTGATTTGAATTAGTAGTTTTTTCAAGTGTCGAAAACAATTTTCAATTCGAAATTGCAAAGTGTCATCATTATCTTCCTTTCATTTTGAAGAGAAATTTGTTAGTATTGTCGCTTTGAAAAGATAATTCAGATTTGTACTTAGCATTCTTTTTGTCATTCACACATTAAGAAAGTGAAAAACAAATACATGCATGTGCATTTTCATTTAGACTGCTTCTTGGTTTGATTTAGGACAGTGCATCTAGTGTGTGTTGTATGCTCTATGTTGAAAGTATCTCATTTCTCTTTCCTTAGTAGCTAGGATTTTCATTGCAAAAGGAAGATTAAACGATTGTTTATCATCTTAGATTGCATTTTAGGAATTTTATATCTACATCATGCGATGAACCTGAAAGGCAAATTTCTTAAGCAAGATCAACTGTAAAATAAATTTAATGAACCTAAAAATACTTTGGAACCTAACGCACAACATTTAGAAGTCTAGACTAGAGATGTATTACGGCGTCGTAAAGCCTGGTAACTATCGCTTTCATTGTTGGTTTGGTGATTCCTCCTCTTTGAGATGGCAAGTGCCAATACAAACTTGTGCTCCCACGTACCATCGAGTATATATTGGGAGACCACAATAGGCTATATCCTTTATCCTTATGAAGCTGTGTCTTCTGCCCTGTCAATCGCAATGCACTGAACACAGCATTCGGGAAGATTAACTACCATACCGTAAAAAGTATTCCACAGTTTTGCGATTGGTTTGGTAATCCCTATGTCTAGATTTCCATAGTAGTCTCTTTCTTTCCTTTTCAGACTCCTTAAAGGAAAAGGTTCATCTGAGCACTTGTCACTTCAGGCTCATTAAAAATCGAAGGCGACTAGAGTCATCTTTTGTTTTTTCTCGACTATTAAAAATTGAAAAAACAAGTTGTGTCAAAGCGTCTAAAATTTATTTTAATCGGAATAACATCATTGTTCCCTTGTTGGTCTTCGGTTGAGAAAAATGGAGTCCACCAACCAAGGATTTCCCCTTGGAGGAAATCCTAATCCTTTCTCCTCTTGGGGAGATGTTGGTGCACCCCATATGGCAACATTGTCACTTCTAGGATTGACGATTGGCTTGCCCATATGGCTCTTCTCGACCTCCGTCATTCAGAATACTGTGATTCCTGAACAATCAAGTCAGCAACTAGATGATACTAGAGTTACCCCCCAACCTTCTACTTCGTCCATTTCTCCCTCTCCTCCTTCCTCTTCGCTTGATGAAGCTGGTAAAGTTGAAAATCAAGTAACTAAGAAGGAGAAGAAGGGGAAGGAGAAGAAGGAAAAGAAGAAGAAGGAGCCAAAGGCAAAAAGGGGAAACCGTGCATCGTCTAGTGAAAATCCACACACTACACCGTCCAAGCCTAAATATCCATGTGTCATTTGCAAAGGAGACCACTATCATCGAGATTGTCCTTGCATCCCTCGGATCTTAAGGGACTGGTCTCCTCGTTTGCACAATCTGGTGTCATCAACCTCTGATAGTGTTGAAAGTACACCGTCAACTAGTGAAAGCGAAGTATCTGGACGGAAAAGGAAATGTAAATTTCCTTGTAAACTGTGTGAAGGTGATCACGTCGTCCATTGTTGTCCCTTCCTAGACGAAGCTAAAAGAGTTTTGGATAACAGTTCGGCTTCACCGCTACGGCTTCCTCTTAGATATAAGAAACTCTTGTCGAGTTCGTCACTGGTTGAAAATCCGACTAACACACCATTGTGGTCGGTCGAAGCATATATCATTGAAGATAAACCCTCTAAATCCACACCAGACAAAATTCAAAATGTCGAGGTAGCAGTTGACCCGGTCTTGCCTTTAGAAGGTCCATCTTCAGATGATACAGTCACTAAAGAGAATGAGAATGACATTGTTCAAATTCTTTTCATAAACACAGACTTCGATGAACATGGGGGCAATCTACCCATTCCTTTACCGCAGGAAGGAAGTTCGTCAGAGTCATATCCGGTCGTCTATTCAGTCCCACCTCCAAGCAACTTAGTAGTTTCCTTCAATTGGAATCTACTAGGGAGACTCCGTTTACCGGCTAGTGTACCATTCTGAATCATTGTACAAGCTTATAGAATGGTCATGGCTGGTACCATCATAGATGAAGGGGCTTCTGTGAGTATCCTTTCCTCGACTACTTGGAAAGCGCTTGGTTCACCATCGCTTCTGCCTGAGATGAGAAATCTGACAAGCTTCAACAAAGGAACTAGTCGACCGTTAGGGATCCTTCCCAATGTGCCCATAACGTTGAGAAGGAAAACCATTTATATGAACGTAATGGTAGTCCAAGGACCTATAGACTATAATCTACTCCTTGGGCGCGACTATATTTATAGCATGGGAGCCATTGTCTCCTCACTCTTTAGAGTAATGTGTTTTCCGCATGAAGTCCGAGTGGTCCAGTTCGTAGACCAGCTTTCGTTCCTCGGCACAAACATAGCTAATTGTCAAATTCCATCCCTAAATGGTCTTTTCACACAAGGAATGCCTCATCAATCTCTAGTCCATCCGCCTGAAGAGCGCGAGTAATTCGGGAGGACATGACTGAAACCCAGGGGGCATGCACCCTGGCCTGCTCCAGCAGGGAAACTCCAGGTATAAAGTAGGTTTCCGCGAAGGAAAATGGCTGGTCTGACACCGTCCATATAGGAAAATGGGATTAGATCGGAATAAAATTCCCTCTTCAAGGTTAGGTGGTTGGAGTTAGAATCACCTTTGTCAAAATGGACTAAGTCAGGAAGTGTTTCTATCTGCTATGTGGATGGAAACTATCTTGCAGATGCGAGAACTTCTAAATGGTAGCAAGGAAATTTTTCACTATACCCGAGGGCATGCAAACCTTTTTGCATGCAAGCGAAGAGAGACCATTTATTTTGTTAGTTTTTAGATTCTCAAACCCTTTAAACTCGTAGGATTGGTTGTTCCTAACTTGCATAAAGAAAGGATGCGAGGCAAAGCTTTGAAAGGTGCAAGCTCCATAAAAAATGGAATCTATAGATGAGATATCCTTATTATATGACTGGCACGAGCAGTTTTTATGTAAAGTTCAAGCTCGTTAAAAATTAAACCTAATAAATGAGCAAATGTTTCCCCCAGAGTTTAAGCTCATTAAAAAATGAACCAATTTCCTTTAAATAACCATTGTGAATGCATTATCATCAGCTTTTGAGCCTTGGTTGTGTTCTCATCATCACCTCCACTCTGTTTGGCCGATCATACGCCTCCATCTGATTGTTTACCCTTTTTTAGGAACATCTGCGACGAGTGATCTTGTTAGCCATCCTTGTGACACTGCTGTGATTGGAAAATTCCAAACCTTACCTGGAATCAACTACTACCTGAAATTATCACTCGTTCCTCAAAAAACGAGTCTCCTTTAAGCTCTTTTCACCTGACTCGTAAAATATGAAAAAATTGCCGAGTGATAGGCCTCTCTAGCTCACTAAAGCTATCGGAAGTGTTATCCCTCCTCTAGATTTTAATCTTTTTAGACCTGAGGGATTATTACACAAAAAGATCAAGCGCTTGTCTTGTTCGACTCATTAAAACTATCGAAAATTCATCCCTTTCATATTATTTTATACTTTTTCGGACTTAAGGGATTATATGATGAAAAAGGATCATCTGAGTTTCCTTTCCGTCCCTTTCCAGACTCTCTAAAATTGAAAAAGGACTCAGTTATCATTTTTGTTAAACTCGTTAAAATTGATAGTGACAAACTTGTCCAAATGGATAAGAACGAGTTTCACTGTCGCTAGGCTCGCTAAAACATAGTAACGGGTTCGCCCGAAGGGCGGATTATAGAACAAGCATATGTTATCCTCCTCAAGCTTGATAAAAATAAAGAGGTACTGGTCAGCAATGACTGGGGAAAATTGGGAAGAAAACTTGAAGAAACTTTATTGGTAGCAAGTCGCGCTTGAACATGACACTTTCACTCCACATCTGAGTTGGGTTGGGTTATTCCGTTCACCGGTCATATTACCATTGGTCCGTCGCACCATCCATCTTTTGGGTTCACGCTACCAGTCCATTTCAGTGTCATCGATATGTTCAAGAGAAGTCGCTCAAAGAATTCACTTGTGTCTCATCCACTGCAATACATTCACGCTTCATTCTTTCATGATTGCCACCCTGAACCTTGTATCATCAGATTGTTTCACCTCCAAAATCATTTGCTCTGTTCCGTGTCGTAGATGTGGGATTCATTAAGGCCCTCCTACGACGGGTTGCTTCTTGTCAACATCATCTCATTATCCAAGAAGTCGACTTAGGAACAACCCTTTCAGTACTTTGAAGCTTGCATGCCTTAATGGCAAGTTTCTCACTTCCGGCGACAAGTTTACATCAATGGCCTTCAACTGAAAGATTTTAAGTGGTGTTCAACGCCAAGTCCCTTTTTCACACCACGCGAATTGTACTGTAGTACCTTGAGGGTCATCATCATTATTGGTAATTCCTCTCGTGCTTGTTAACAACTTACATCATTGGCTCGTAATCAAGAGATTTCTTTCCATGTTCGACTGCAGAGCATCTTTCACATGGATCGACTTGTACTCCGAGTGAATATTGAACGAGTTTGAAGACCCCAGATCTAGTTTCATCCATTCGGGCTGTGATATATTCAGGAATATAAAGACATAAAATGTATATCATTACCGAACAGATGATCATTCGAATCAAAGGATGATGACTTCGTCCGAATCATCAGTCTGCTACACAGATGGTTGTCTGTCCTATGCACATAAAAATGAATTTATAAAGCTGAGCATGGGAATGCCCGCCTCAGCTCGATCATGAAAAATATTATGAAGATAATTTATTGTATTGTATCTTATTACAGGTCACCTTCCAGCTCAAAAAAAATTCAGATCCTCACGATAAAGCATTTCACCCGACATCAAAAGATTAACGACCTCATGCTTTAGGGGGCAACTGTTATAGACATTTTTGGGCACTGCAACCAAAATCATACATGTACATAAACCAAGGGCTCCTAAGTCCCTGAAAGTGTTGCTTCATGCCCTAAAGGAACAAGGTCAGCTGATTACATCATCTCCCAGAAGTTCTCCACAGAAAACTGCTTAGAACTAGTCAAAACTGGACCATACAGAATGTCCAGTGCAGAGGGTGCAATGCATCTCACCTGCTCAGTGTAAAGGGTGTGATGCATATTGGAAATCCTTTCTGTAGCATGCAATGGGCGAGAGTGGACAAATGGCAGAGACGGTTTGCAAGGTGGATGATCATGGAATCTTCCAGAAACTTCTCCTGTGACACTTGCCTCTCTGAATTCGCCCAGGGATGAGTAAGAGATCATCAATATCCAAGTGGAATCAAGAACTATCATAGAAAAGACACTAATCAAAATACCAGAAGCTGACTCACCCCCTTGCAATCATCTATATATGGATCCCTCATCACAGAGATCCAGAGGTTGGAATCTTATATCTTATAAGGAAGTGTTGTTGGTTTCCTGATGTAACATCATAATGTTTGGTGATCTAAGATTTTCATGAGGTGAAGAAGGGCTTTCATGCTGAGAGAATGACGTTGGGTCAGAACAATTGGTTGTAATCCTCTTTGCTATTCTTGATATTAATAAAGCTACTCAAGTTTTCCTCCACAATCTTGTATATTTGATGATATATGCATTTGTGTGGTCAATACATATCTGGTCCTGTATTGCTTATGATTGTAGATCTTTGTTCTTCGATAGTATTATGTTGTTTTGATTCCACAGGTGCTCTTTGAAGCTGGGTAGTCGAAGAAGGAGCGGCGAAGATCTATCAGAAGGGAGAGGAATCAAGCAAGGAACCAAGCACAAGACTGAGGTTGGTGTCCTTTGTTCCTCACTTATCTACTTCTCATAAAGGAAAGCGAAAGTAGTTTTTAGTTTGTTTGTTTCTAAGATAGCTACCAGTCTTAGTGGGACTAGCAGCTCCGAGTGCACACTAGATTTCCCGATAACATGAAGGTATCCATTGTGACTATCATAATATGCCCTCCCTTTCAACTAGGGAGATATACCCTTTCTTCTATCTAGGATCCCTCTCAATGTAGGGAGATCAATTGCTTCCTTCTTATATAACATCAAAGAGTCTTTTATGGCTCCAATCCTTCTTATGGTATCAAGGTAATCTTAATCATCATCATCTGTATAACTGATGAGCCTCGATATTGCAACAATAATGTTGCAACTCCAAAGGCTACCAAATTTAATTATCAACCTAAGGTTCGTACAAACTTAAGAGGTATCGGCACTATATGGTCAGCATATAATGTTCCATTCTTTTGATGTCATATGTAATGGAGTGAATGTAATAAAATTAGACCCTAAACTAATTGTAGAAAATGAAATGCTCGAAATGGAAACCTTAACCTATTGCAAAAAAGAAAATACAAGGAAAGAAACCTATTCGAATTTCATAAAGTAAATATCATGAAGTAAATGTAAATAATTACATTTCAAAGAGTTTAGGTCCATTAAAATAGTTCATTGGATGTGGCAATCATCATTGTATTATCCATTTCATAAATTTGTCCATTAGCCCAAATCGCTGAAATGTTTTTCATGGGTAAAAAGGCAAGTACTAAGTGGTCTTTAGTCTTCCATAATCATTTATTTAGAGCCTAGGGGTCTTTATTCAACCCTAAGGGACAATAACCAAGCTTCTTGAGCGAATCTGGGCAAGTATATACATGTTGGAAGGCTGCTACAGTAGATCCTGTAGTTATTACAGGAAACTATAATTCACCAAATGACAAAGAAAATAAAATCCAAATTGGATGGGACAAAGCTTTTTACTGACTAGGATGTCTTAGTTCTCCATTCCAAGTGGAATCACTCAAAAATACCTCTGCTAACCCATGCTAAAAAGTAGCAGAAAAGTATTAGTCTAAAATCTAGAAATTTTAGAACTAGTGAGCTAGTAAATCTATCAAATGCCTAACCTAATTAAGTGCTAATGCAATGGGCTAATTGTTTTTATTAACTAGAATGTTTTCTTGATCTAATTCAAGTGGAATGAATTTGATTGAAGCTCATTAGCATGCTCTAAAAAGTATAAGAAATTTACTATTATTTTCCACAAAGGACTACAGAAATTTAGATTTGGGAATAAGAAAACTAATCCAAGTAGCTCAATGATTACTATGACCTTCCAACGTTTTTGCAATGATGAAATTATTCTTGTGATCCTAAAAACGAACTTACTTCAACCATTTAACCCAATCCTACAACAATAAACCATCAATACTAAATACAGAAATAGAAAAAAACAAGAAGAAGAGATGCATGTGGATAAGAAATGAAAGGAAGAAAAGAAAATGATACAAAAGGGCTCTAAGGCTCCTAGGATGGAAAAGCCCAAGGAAACTCATATTCATATGAAGAATACTAAGATTTAAAAGTTGAACATGTCACCAATCTTCATTATTTCCATCAATATAATTACATCCCTGCAAGAAATGAAAGTGGAGCTGCAAAAATACAAGTTGTGTCCACAAGAAGACTAATAAAAATCAACCCTAGAGGCAAATTCAGCATGGTACTTATAAAAAACTATTAGGAAGCATTCCCCATCAAAGAAGGACGATTTCCCCACCAAAATCCCTTAATTAGTGGATCTGGTTCCCAATACTAGGAATCTGCATTAAATGACAAGGAACACATTCCTAGATTTTCTCAATCATTGGAGCTCCTCAATCTGTGCAATTATTTCAGAGTATCTTCTTGATTTATTATCTAATATTGATCATCCTATAGTAGGGAGAAAGTCCCTAAATTATCTCCTCCTTCAAATCTTCATAATCTGCTCAATATTCTCACAATATTCCACATAAATAAATAATATTAGGCACAAATATGCAATTATCCATAAACCTTCCTAATGAACATATTAAAGTTAAAAATACATTATCTAATGCAAAAAGAGAGGTTTAATGTGTTGAAGGATGGTCACATGGGCCTTAATTTATGTCTAATTTAGAGGCCCATCATACCCCCTATTGAAAGTGTTGTTCATCCTCTGGGCAACTTAGTGACCTCATTGTGCCTCATTCATGGCTCTGGTGACCTCTCTCTTGTGCATTCCTCGGTCCTTTATCTTAAGAATCTTGGTCGTAAGTTCTACAAGGAAAGCACACAAATGTAGTTGTTATTTTCATGATTGTTTAATAGTATTTCAAGCAAAAAAAACATAAAGTTCCTCTTTTCAAGTGAACTTTGTTGGCTTGTAGATCCACTTCATTCATATCCTCTCCCTTGAAACCTTCATTCCATTTTCACTCATTTTTCCCAAAATTGTTTATGCATAAGAAAAAGCACAGTGTTGTTTGAAACCATTAGCCTACCTTCTTCCCCTTATTCAAGATGGGTTCTTGAATATTTCCCATTTTGGAAAGTTATTCCACATCCTTTTCCAACCTCCTACCTTTTTCAACCATTGGACACCTCTAAAACCTTCAAAATTCCTTTAGATGAGAACTAGGACATCCTATAGTAACTACCAAAAACCCTGTAACAATTCCTATAGTAACTACAGGAAACCTTGTAGCACCTTGTTTAAACATGTTTCGAGCATAAATGATAGTCTAAGCTTGAGGTAGGCCCCCAACTTGACTTCCATTCCTTTCTCCCCTTTCTTAACATCTTGTAGGCCTTGGACAAAAGATAGAAAGAGATTAGAGACCTCTTGGAAAGCCTCTTTTCATTGTGCAGTTTGAGTTCTATTTTGATGGTGAATGCCTTCTTTCCTTTTGTTTCCTTCTTCTTCTCTTTTGTGGCCTAGATGATTTCCTAATGGCCTTAGAGTTCTCTGTTTTGATTAGGTCTCTCTTAGGCACTGTCATGTTGGGTTTTAGCACAATTTGTTCCTTTCTTCCTTCTTGTAGTAGCATTCTGCCTTCTTATAGCAGTCATTCCTTCTCTTTCAAGGTCTTCCAACCATATGGTAGTGATGAGAAATGATGTAGAGAGTTTGGAGGATGATGCTAGGGCTCAGAGGGAGTAGTTTAGGTTTTTGAAAATCGAGAGGGTGTGCTCTCTGTGTTTTTTTTTTCAAGAAATTTTCAGGGTCAGATAGAGTGTAAAGTTTGTTCTTGAAAAATATTATTTTTTTCTTAAGAAATGGGATGGATAAATAATGGATAGATAATGGATATGAAGTGGATGGAGGACTTGGAGTGTTGTGGTGACATGGCCTTTGCACAAATTTCCTCTTTTAACTATTGTCCCCATTCCTAGAAATCATCACCCTTCCTAATTTGGTTTTTACATATTGCATGAGTGAAGGGGTTAGTTGTATTATATAGTTGAAGGTGGTTGAGACTAATGACCTATCCTTAGCTTATAAAACCTCATCTCTCATGCATTGACAACAAATTTCTAAATATAATATGTTCAACAGAAGAGGTCAATAATATTGCATACTTGTACCTAACTAATGGTTGTTGGAGAGGCATGCATGTTTCTATTGAGTTGATGATCGATCTATTGTCCTCTAGAGGTGATAATTTCCTTTGTTTGTGTATGCATGGGTCTTCATAGCTTGGTGATTCTAAACCTCTACCTTCCAGTTACCTTGAGAAAGCTATCATAGTCAAATTCAGGCTTCTTGGAGTGTTGGGTTGGGCTATGGGTGATGTTCACCTTCCCCACACTTTTCACAATTGTCATACCCCTTACCGGCACTTCATTTTAGCTTCCCTACCTTCCTATAACCTTCAGCTAGTTTCCTGTAGAAAACCAGGATATCCTATAATAACTACAGGAAACCCTGTAGCAGCCTGTTTAAACCCATATCTCCCAAATGGTATACTGGATTGACCTAAAATTTCTTGAACATGTTGCCATCATCCTTATGCACCTTCCCATAAAGAAAAAAAATTGGCCAATGGATGCATGAATCTTGAGAAAAATAAAAAATGGATGTAGGTGATGGGGTTAAATTCTCAAAAATTGTGCACTACAATTTGTTGAAATTGCTTGGGCATGTTACCATAATCCATATGCATCTCCCCATGAAACAACTATACAAATGGATGCACGAATATCAAGAAAATTAAAAAAATAGTTGTAGGTAATGGAGGTCGATTTCTCGAAAAGTGTGCATTGGAATTTGTTCAAATGACTTGGGCATGTTACTATTATCCATATTCATATCTCCCTGAAACAATTTGGAAAATGGATGCATGGTTTTCAGGATATGACAAAAATAATTTTCTACTCTATTTATTTTTGTGTCATGTAGTAACTAC
Organism: Pinus taeda; assembly: GCA_000404065.3. NCBI lineage: Eukaryota > Viridiplantae > Streptophyta > Pinopsida > Pinales > Pinaceae > Pinus > Pinus taeda. The sequence continues at coordinate 4,288 of APFE031178315.1, read as the reverse complement.
AAGATGTTCCTGTAGTATTTCAAGATAGCAAGAAAAATGAGTGGTAAAAGCTTGGGAATGATGAGTGGATGGTGGAAATAGATGAGGGTGATGGATTGGCATCACCTTGGTCCTGTTGGAGCATTTGAGCAAACGAGGAGAAAGTAAAAATTTGACTTCTTTTGACTAGCCTTGTGATCAACGTTTCTTTTGGTGGCTAACCTGTTTTTGTTGCTTGCAAAGGTTGGAGAGCACCTACATTCATGAGAGAGAGATACATGGGGCAATTTTTTTTGGTTTTTGGTTTTTGGTTTTTGTTTTCGTTTTTGTTTTTGTTTTTGGTTTTGTTTTTTCTTCTAGGCCTACTAGCTGCCTCAATGAGGTTTTCAACTGGTAGGTCTACCTAGGTGCCTTGAAGGAGGTTTTCACTTAGGATCTTTTCTTTTTATCTTTTTTTTCTCTTTTTTCCAACCCATTGACTACCTCATGGAGGTTTTCAATCAATGAATCAAACTTAGGCACCTCAAAGGAAGTTTTCACTTGATATTTTATCTTTTCTCTTATTTTTCATTTTTTATTTCTTTTCCTATCCTACTCTACTTGAAAAAACAAAATCATTTTCAAGTGTAAGAATACTTCCAATGAAATCAAGTGCACATCGAGATGACAGATACACTGATGCATAGGCATGAAATATATGCTTTGATAGGTACTTGAATATGAGATACCAACTTCTTTGATTGAGATGAGATCAGGAATTGTTGAAGAAGAGTGGGTTGCTGCAACTTGACATTTTGTTGGAACCATATTTCAATATAGTTGTGATGCTCCTAGTCCACTTGCTGATTTGGATCATCTTGGATGTCTTCTTCTTCCATGGAATTCAGATCATCTTCTTTTTTTTATTATTCTCTTGAACACATAGAGGATTTGATGGTAAACATGATGGAACTTTCCCAATCTATGATTATGATGTCTGCTCTTCGTCAAGTGCAGCCCATGATTATTTGGTTTTCTCATTTAAATCTCTTTTTTCCAATACTCTTCCTGAGCTAAGATGAATACCATTTAAATCAAGAGGATATGTTTGGAAGGGTTGTGTTAGCCTCCTATACCAATAGGTTTCATCTTTCATGATTGTCTTGATTGAACTATGGAATATGTTCAAACCTTCTTTCTTGAGCAAAGGTGTTCCATATTCTTGAAAAACCAAAAAATCAAAAAAGTTAAAAATGTAAAGAGGGTATACCCTAAAAGAAAAATCAAAGGGTAAGAAAAATAAAGTGGTCAAAAA
>APFE031178309.1:102289-134421 GCA_000404065.3 Pinus taeda | reverse complement strand
GATGTGAGATTCTCTCTCCTCCCCTGCTTTAGGTAATTTTTTTTGGCATAATCACTTGCCGTTCAGCAACTACATATATTTTACTTTGACTGCAAATAAATGTTTAACAAGCAGGTTACTTTGATTGCAAATACATGCTTTCTAAGACCTTTTTCAGTAAGTTGTAAGCTATCAAAATAAAATAAAATATATATATTATTCAACTTATTCCCAATCAAAATTATAACAAGAAAAGAATTCATGACGGTAGAGGTGTATAATGCATTCATCAAATCAAGATGGTAATTTATTTTATTATTATTATTATTTTTTCTTTTAATAATATAAATTTAAATGTCATACAAATATTCATATTATTTTTTTCTTTTAAATATAATTTAAACTCATATAAAAATCAAATCTAATATCATAAAATAAAATAAATAATTATTAATTTAAAACAATTTTTTATTTTTTAAATTTTCAAAAAATTATTTTAAATATAAATTTCTAAAAAAGATATTATAATTTTTTTAATATGAATTTTATTTATTTTTAAACAAAAACCAATTACAATATAATTTACAAATATGAAATGAAATGATATTTTAACATGATGAGAGTAAAAACAGTATATAGAATTACTATCATTTTTTTATTCAAATTAATGATGAGCTGACCCAACTCTCCAAATAATTTATTGGTTGAAAAGACAATGTCAAAAAATTGATGCTATTTTCTAATGTCTTTGAATGCATCACAATCCAAAATGAAATGTTTTTCAGATTCCATTGGGCTAGACTTACAAATATACACTCCTATTCTTCCCAAGCCTCTTTAAACCTTTCCACCATCTTATTTCACACCAAAATTAATGTAAATTAGTTCTTAATTGAGTAATAAAAATCTTTACCCTCCAAAAAATATTAGCTCCAATTCAAATATAATAATTTTATATAACCCCATTTTCTAATTATAAAACTTCGACCAACTTATTAACATCAATCTAAGTAAATGTAAAACTAGTGATTGTCCCAAAAGGTACAAAGAGAGGCCGATAGGATTACTAAACTGGAATTGTTGAATTTTTCTAGAAGAGATGTTGGTTGAAGCCTAAAGAATGAGCAATTTGAACTGGCTAAAGGCTTTCCAATTGTTTTTTATTATGGTAAAATTATATTGATAATTCATTGGTTTTACTTTCAAAAGCTTGAAGGAATTTGAAGAGCAAGTATAGAATTGCTTTGTGGGATTTGATCCCAAAATCATGAATTTGTAAATATATTTTTTTTCAGAGAAAAAAAGCGAGATTTGATTATATTAAGATAATATAACTGTCTTCATGAGAATTACATATAGTATGATCTGGAAAATTGGTAGTCCAAATGTATACTTCATATGACAAATGGCATGTGATTCTGTCAATCACTAAGGGACATATATGCAGCCGCATCCTAGGACAGGAGAACCATTTTTAAAGAACTTATAAAACATATCATTGTCCATTCAAAATTGCAGAAAAAGGAAATTCTGTTCATAGATAGAGATCCGGGATGCTGAGTGAGTTATGCCGAACCGTAATACATGTGCCAGTCAGTCATTATGATGTCATAAATGGATGATGTGGGCATGACGGAGTCTTTGAATATGTGTGCATTCCTCCATTTCCATACGTTCCGTAGCAGGATGAGGATGAGATAACGTCTATTCCCGGCCTGTTTGCTCCACCATATAAGGGCTGCACTAGGAGAGAGAAAATCAGTGAGTTGAAAATCAAATATGTTTGATAATACATACCAGGTCTGCTGGATGATCGGGCATTTGATGAACATGTGGAGATTTGTTTCTTCTTCCGATTTACACATGGTGCATCTGCTGGGTCCGTGCCAATATCTTTTCCTGAGATTGTCCCATGATAAGTTCTTGTTGTAGAATACGAGCCAGGCAAAGTGTATGATCTTCGGTGGACATTTTGCCTTCCAATAAATGTATGGACAGATTGGTGGCTGATATGGAATTCTGTTGTGAACCATGTGTGAGTAGATGTCTTTGACAGATACAGGTCTTTTAAAAAAACAAACAGTCCATAACAATTGATCTTTGACTCCATATCGGTGGATAGCACTGCCATTTAGCTGCTCGGTGATGGAATTCCATATCCCGTCCCATAAATCGTGAAGATTGAGGTCGCGCCCATTCTTCCACACGGGTGTAGATCCATGCCAATCGATGATGAGTTTATCCCATGTGTAAATTCCTTGTCTCTGAAGCTGTGTGATGAGGCCCATTGGTATGTTGATGTCAGACTGATTACATATAAAAGGATCGATGCCAATATGAATGCTGCTTCCAGAAAATATTCGCCATCTCAATCTGGATATGAAAAAAGGAATAATTTTGCGCATACTGTTCTAGATGGGGGAGCCGGATCTGGGCCCGATGATACCACGCCGATACTAGAATTCCACTGGTTTCCCTTTTAAGTATCTGTTTCGGACAATTTTACCCCACGGGGATGGGGCGAAAATACCCCTCCACAGAGTTCGGCAGAGAAGCGCACGTCCAAAGATGCGTAAGTTTAATAAACCCCAGCCTCCTTGCCGTTTCGGGATTGATATTTGGTCCAGCTTAACCAGATGTATCTTGTGATCCTTTGTGGTTCCACCCCAAATGAATGCAGCAGAAATTCGATTGATGCAGTTGATAGTCTTGGTGGGCAAATAGAACATATGCGCCCAGTATACAGACATATGGGTCAATACTGCCTTTGTGAGGGTGACGCGCCCAGCCAATGATAGAGCTCGATATTCCCATGAAGTGATTTTTTTGTAATAGCGTCCAATTAACCAGTCCCAATCGGAAGCAGTATACCTGTGCGTTTTCAGGTGGAAGCCCAAATAAGAAATGCCAGATTGAAGAGATTGTGACTGTACCCCGAACATCTCTGCGATTTCCTGAATAAGTTCCGTGCGCTGTCCATGGAAATATAAAATGGACTTTTGATTATTGATAGAGAGGCCCGTAGCTTTTTGGAATCTGTTGAGTATCTCAAGGATACATACCCATGAAGATCGCTGTAGCATGGCACAAATAAGGACATCATCGACGAACAAGTTGTGGGATAGAGATATATGCCTGCAGATATTGATGGGAATGCATCTCAGTTCGACCACGGCCCTGTTAATATGAAGGCTGAGAGTATTCATGGCTAAGATAAATATAATGGGGGCAAGCGGACAGCCCTGTCGAAGGCCTCTGCCGGCATGGAAGAATGGAGAGGGGATGCCGTTGATGTTGATAGCGTATTTAACGCCCTCAATGCACGCCATGATCCAGGATATCATTTCCTTTCGAAGACCGATCTTAACCAGAAGGCAGCGGATAAAGCCCCAATCCAGGCAATCGTATGCCTTTTTAAGGTCGATTTTAAGAATGGCCCCATCAATATGCTTTGAGAACATGGAGAAAATGCATTCCTGGGTTGATGCAACAGCATTCAGGATGTTACGCCCCTTCAGAAAGGCATGCTGATGACAAGATAAGTGGACGGCCAGGGTACCTTTGATGCGTTCCGAGATGATCTTGGATATGATTTTAAAGGAAATATTGCACAGAGATATCGGGCGAAAGTCAGAGAAAGAATCGGCATCTCTCTTTTTGGGAATGAGAGCAATGAGAGTGGATGTAGATTGAGGATGGATGTAGCCGTTGATGCGAGAATCCTCAATCATCTTGAGGAGTTCGAGCTTGATGAGATCAAAAAAGTGCAGAAAGAACTCGATGGTCCATCCATCAGGACCAGGACATTTGTCCTTGCTGAAGGCCTTGAGAATTCTGAGGAGCTCGTCTTCAGTGACCGGCAGAAATATATTGTCGTTGATGGAGTCATCAAACATGACAGGGAAAATGTATGTTCCCCATAATATATCATGAATATTGCATCCCGGGCCGCGGCTATATTGATTTTTGAAATGTGATAAAGCAGCAAAAGTAATGTCCTGCTGAGAGGTGAAATGACCATTTGCACCATCCTGAATTTTCCATATGGAGTTAATCTCACGTCTATGACTGGCATATTTGTGAAAAAATTTTGTATTGCGGTCTCCCAAATGCATCCACAAAGCTCTGCTTTTAAGACGCCAAGATGATTCCTGTGTTTCTAAAAGGCGATTTTTTTCCCTGGTGAGATCAGCGACCTTGCATTTATGAAGGAGGGTCATAGAATTGGGATCGTTCGATGATAGAATACAATCCAGTTCGTGTTGGATCCTGGAGAGCTCAGAACTGTCGAGCTTTTTTTTCTCTGTTTGCCAGGACCGAATAATGGCACGAACAAAATCCATGCGGTCACGAAGAGAGGGGCCTCATGCACTTGTTGCTGATTGTTGCCACGCAGCAATGACAGTTTTATTGAAATCAGGGTCACTGAGATAGGTATGATCAAATTTAAAAGTGGAGAATCTTCGAATGGGGGGATGACGCCAAGAGAAGAAAAGCGGCCCATGGTCAGATATGGAGTCATGCCCAATGGAGAATACAGGCATTCCCAGTGAGTCAATGATGTCAGACATCATAATAATCCGGTCAATGCGTTTGGCGATGAATGCCGCGCCCGTCCGCCCGTTCTGCCATGAATGAGTCAGAGGAGAAGGCTCGATATCAATGAGATTCCGGAAGATAAGTTGGGAGCGGATGTATTCTGATATGGGATCCACCTTCCGTCCAGCACCCCAGACTTCCTCGGAGCATAGAGTAAAATTCATGTCGCCGATCAACATCAGGTGTGGGATCACACAGAGGTCCGATGAGAAGAATTTTTGCCAGAATGGAAACCTGTGCTCAATGAAATGTTAATTGGTTGAAACCCTGCACAAATGTTTGATATAAGCCCTTGCCCCAGGGTGTAACATGCATGTAAAATTGATTAGTGATGTAGCCCAAAACAGGAATGAGAAACGAGAAACCAGTTAGGTTTCTAGCAACATGTGTTACATTGAGTGAACCAAGATACCAAAACTACTAACATATTCTTTCCCTATTTGAATGTGGAACACCGTGACATTGAGTCGCAATACTCAGGATTGAATATTCGAGTAACTTGTCAAAGCCTCCAATGAAAGCATAAAGAATGAATTTGTAAACAAATCTTCCTTTAACATGTTTAGAGATTTGGTCCTCTTCGAGTTTTGATCTCCATATACCTCTTCTTGACCAACTTTCACATATTTATGCGTAGCTAAAGCTGAAACAGCATACGGCAAAATCCCTCTTTTTATTATCTTTCATGTATTTATTGGGAACTGAAATTTAAGCAAACCAAATAAAAGCTGAAACCAAATATTAAAACAGAGATCAAATAAGGTATACCGCATGTTTGGAAGAAAAGCTTAGCTGCTTGTCCTCTATCCATTCCCTTGAGCAAGTTGGTCCAACGATTGTTCTTTTGAGACCCCCGGTTTGTTGAAATGATCTCTCAGATGCCTATATAAAGAAAGAGAAAACGCATATGCTGTTATTGAATCAAATATTTTATAATCTTTCTTTAACAGAGATTAAATATTATTAAAAGTTTTTCCTCACATAAGGACTGTCATTTAGTAGGTCCATGAAATCTTTAGGGTCAGATTGAGTGGTTGAGAAGGTCCAGTCTCCACTAACAAGTCTGCAGTGGAATTGCCATGATTAGATTACGAATAAGCGATTCAACAGGTTTTCATTCTCTGCATGTTGAAAAGGGATGAGGCTATTTGGGTAGATTTGACAACCCTCGGACCAGTCACCTAATCCAAGGGAAGTCTTTGTCAGGCAGTGGAAAACCTGACACAAGAAAAAGGCCACAATAAAATAACCACATTGTGTAGATCTATTGAAGAAAATCTAAACTAACAATTGCTTCAACGCACGCAAACATAAATGGCCACGAAGTTGGCTTACAAAGGGAAAATTGATAACAGTATTGCCGATGGTGAGTCTCTGCTATACCCATCAGGTTGAGATAATGGCTGAAAGTCCTGGCTAAAGATGCTGCTTCTTCCAACGTCATTCTTGACAATTCTAACGCAAGATTCTTCTCAAGCACTTCTGCTGCATCCTCAATGCCCGCAATTCTCATGTTGGATGCACTCTGCACAAAACAGAAACCCAAAATAACATAAATGAAACAGTAAAAACCTCAAAAATAACTTAAACGAACACCAACTCTCCCGCAAGTCTCCTGCAGACATGATAAATATCCGAACTTTCACAAACACTTTAAAGCCAACCAGGGTAAATCTATAGACAATTGTTGGAATTAATTTTCAAAAGTATTCAAGGTTCCAACAGTGTTAAATGATAAATCTCAGCACAAACTCATGTATGTAAGATTTCAACGCCAAAAATTTCAGCACAAAGCCCTTCTTTAAGCCATAATTTGACAGCATTGCTGATTGATTTAAAAAATGTGCAAATCTTGCGTTCAAAAATCTGCCAGTTCGATACAAATACAGTATGTGGTTGGATAACCGCATGTGGTTGGATAAGCGGTTAAATGAAAATTGAGATCCCTCAAAGTCGGTTGTGGGTGGTTTACGTAGACGGAACAGATTCTTAATGGTGGAACAAATAGTGGTAGGATGGCATAAGCGCAGAAGGGAAACAACAAATTGGAGAAACTGGCAAATCACAGTGGAATAGGAAAGTTTATAATTTTCCAATTTTATTATTGTTTTCATGGGTTAAAAGGCCAGTAAAATAAGAAAAAGAAGAATTTATTACACCATAATAATTCGTTAATTTGTAATAGATGTTAATTTTGTAATCACTGATTTTATGGAATTTTAAATATGTTTTCAGCAGAAAGCACATTTCAAATCAATGGTAGAAAGTGTCTCACTTGATCCAACGGAGGAGAGTAAAAGTGTTAACAATTGTTGATGCATAGGGAAAGCAATCTCATCATCAATTGCCATTGTCTCTACATATGTTTCTTATATTACATACGCCATCTAACATTGCTTCCAAGTTTTCAACACTAGTTGTAATGAATTGGGTCGGGTGTTTACCAGAAATCTCAATATATTTGTTTGCCTGTCTGTATATTATCACTGCGATCCAATCGAATTGCTTGCTTCACATTACAGTTCAGTTTACTTCAGTTGTTGAACAAGGATAACCGCAACCGGAAGATCCGCGTATGGTACCGCTCTCACAAGGATTCCAGTGTTTACAGGCGAGTAGGCACCCTTCCTACCATGAAAGATGGAATCCAGAGTTCAATGGATTCCAAAAACTATGTCCAGGTTCGGAGACATCGTAGTACCCTTTGGATCAAGCACGTGGCTCTTTGGCTTGTAATGAAGAACGGGGTGTGGTATATTCCGGCCCATGGGACAAATCCTTGAAGGTGGGGAGAATGCGAGATTGGAAATGCGTCGAATCCTTCGTAGGTCACAATAATGTCGTCAGTTCTGTAGCTGTGGCAGCTGATGGATCGCGCTTTACCGGCTCGGCCGAGGCAACCCTTAACTTAACATGCTTACGTGGCTGTTTGGACCGACCTTTCCGTCACCGTTTACAGAGACGGAGGTTGATGTTCAATATCGGAATTGTTTATCTCGGAAAACTTTTGCAACCAGAATCTTGTGTTATGTGTGACATCTGTTGTTGTGTCAGCTACGTTTAGCCGACAGCTCCAGGCATGGAATTAAATTCAAAAGTATAGGGTTACAGCAACCACCGATGCCAGCTTGTGCAATGGAATAAATTTACAGCACCCGCCGATGCCAGCTCGTGCGATGGAATAAATGCACAATAATTCAAAAGTATAGGGCTACAGCAACGACGGTTCCTATTTACAGCAAGCACCGATGCCAGCTTGTGCAATGGAATAAATTTACAGCAACCGCCGATGCCAGCTCGTGCAATGTAGTAAATGCACAAGAAAATGGTTAACGTATTGAAATTGCCTAAAAAAAATGCAGAGTCTATAACGCGACTTTTTGAAAGCCTTTTTGGTGGATTTTTCCGGTCAAAATCCGGCAGCAATTCATTGGAATCCCAAGTTTGATAGCTAGTTTCTGCACAATCAATGGCTCCCAGGGGTTTTTCAAGGCGCTGAATCCAAATATGCAGTTAAAAAACCATTTTAACTGATTAAAAATCAAAATTTAACCTCATTTCTTCCGCCGGATTCCGTCACCGAAATCTCCAAAAAGTCGCATTATAGACAACTCCAAAAAAAATGAAGTTGTTGGCTCATTCACCGCACAGAATCGATAAGCCACTTAGACAGGAACCGCACAGAACCGGAGAAGACCGCTTGCGGTTATGCCCGCCCTACACCAGGTGTCAGCGTGAGAACGAAAGGGACGACGAAGGTCCCTTTCAAAAGAAAGCCTATCGGCCTAATAAATCTGCCACCCTAATCTAAATGTAAAATATTTTATATGTTTTATAAGTTACACATTTCATAAATATTGTATCATACATATTATATACACCCTCCCTCACCCAAATTTAAACTATTTTATAACATTTCATCGATATTATATGCATCATACATATTATATCCACCATTTTTTATAGAGGAAAATAAAACTTACCTATGCATTATACATGTTTATACACCTTCCCTCACGCTAATGTAAAATATTTTATATGTTACACATTTCATCGGTATTATATGCATCATACATATTATATGAACATTTTTTACAGAGGAAAATAAAACAAGAACCATCCAAGTCATACGCTCCAGTTTCTAGAGTTTTAATTTTGGAATCGATTTGCAGTGTTATGCATTCTCTAGAATTTTAATGTTTGGAATCGATGTGCAGTGTTCTGCATTCCCAGAGTTTTAATGTTTGGAATCGATTTGCATTTTTCTGCATTTTGCGATGAAATTAAGTTTTTCTGCATTGTGCGATGAAATTAAGTGAAAGTAGGAGATATTCAGTGTACACGCAGTTCTGATTTTTATCCTCCAAATTTTGGACATCATAAACTCTTATATTGTAATTCAAACTATAGATGGTTTAATGCTACCCATTATCAGTCATGAAGAAATTAACGCACGTAGTGGAAGACCATTTACGAAAGCCCGTTTTCAGGCGCGGAAGCTTTGATTCAAGTTACGGTTTGCAGTTTTCTGTTGGAATTCGAAAATATTTTCTTCTACTAGAGAATCATAGCAGTCTACACGCCGTGGAGCGAGTTGATCCTCTGGATTCTGATACGTATGCTCGCATCTTACAGAAATGCATTGACAGAAAAGCCCTCGAGATGGGAAAGCGAGTTCATCAACACATCATCAGAATTGGGTTTCAACCAGACATATATTTGGAAAATAATATTGTCAACATGTATGCGAAATGTGGAAGCATAATGGATGCACGCCAGATGTTTGACAAAATGGCTGAACGCGACGTGGTCTCATGGAATGCAATAATTGCAGCATACGCACAACATGGACGATGCAGGGAGGCTTTTAAGCTGTTTTGTGAGATGCAGAGGACAGGCATGAAATCCAACCAGTTCACCTTTGTCAGTGTCCTACGGGCCTGTAGCGCCCCGGTGGCACTGGATCTGTGTAAGCAGGTACCTGCCTTTGTTCTTAAATCTGGATTTGAGTTTGATAATCATGTAGGGAATGCCCTGATCACTATGTATGCTAAATGCGGGAATATAGACAGCGCACACAAAGTGTTTGACAGATTGCCTCAACTAAATTTGGTTTCATGGACCGCAATGATTGCAGGATATGCCCAGCAGGAGAATGGGTTGGAGGCCTTGCACGTTTTTCACCGAATGCAATCCGCCGGCTTAAAGGCAGATCACATCGCCTTGGCTAGTGTTCTCATGGCCTCTTCGTGTATGGAGGATTTGAACCTAGGTAAGCAAATCCATGGTTCCATTATCAAAATTGGACGTGAGTTTGATGTTTCTGTTGGTACAACACTTTTTAACATGTATGCAAAATGTGGAAGCATAGAGGATGCACGGAAGCTCTTTGACAAAATGACTATACGCGACTTAGTCTCCTGGAATGCAATGATTGCCCGGTATGCTGAAAATCAACATGGGGAAGAAGCCCTTAAACTCTTTTCCCAGATGCGACACATAGGCATGAAGCCAGACAATATCACTTATGCAAGTATTCTCAGGGCATGCTCTAGCATAGCAGTCTTGGAATCTGGAAAGCAAGTGCACAGCAACGTTGTTATTGATGGCTACGAGTCAGATGCATTTGTCAGTTGTTCTCTTGCTGATATGTATATCAAATGTGGAAGTATAGAGGATGCTTATGATTTGTTTGATAAACTACCTAAGGGAGATGTTGTTTCGTGGAATGTGATGATTACTGGATATGCTCAACATGGTTACGGCAACAAAGCCTTGAATCTCTTCGAGCAAATGCAAAGAGAAGGCGTCCAGCCAAACCATATAACGTTCGTTGGCATTCTCTCTGCATGCAGCCATGTTGGGCTAGCAGATGAAGGTAGGAGTTATTTTGAATTAATGAGTAGAGACTATGGCATAGCACCTCGAATGGAACATTATGCATGCATGGTCGACCTTTTTGGCCGTGCTGGGTGCCTTGAAGAGGCAGAGAGGGTTATTGTTGGAATGACATTTAAACCTAGCGGTGTGGTCTTGCGTTCCTTGCTTGGTGCCTGTAGAATTCATGGCAACATAGAGATAGGAAAACGTGCAGCAGAATGGCTTCATGAATTGGAGCCACAAAATGATTCAGCACATGTTTTATTGTCCAACATTTATGCCACAGCTGGCAGGTGGGATGACGTGAAAAAGGTGAGAAACACAATGAGAGATAAGGGGGTGAAAAAGGAACCAGGATGCAGCTGGGTCGAGGTCAAGAACAAAGTCCATACATTTTTTGCAGAAGACAGATTTGACCACCATATGGTGAATATCTATGCAAAGTTGGAGGAATTGACTGTACGTATGAAAGAGGCTGGGTATGTTCCTGATACAAACTTTGTGCTTCATGATGTGGAGCAGGAGCAGAAGGAATATACCCTCAGCTACCACAGTGAGAAGCTGGCTGTTTCCTTTGGGCTGATTAGCATACCTCTTGGGAAACCTATTCGAATATTTAAGAACCTTCGTCTCTGTGGGGATTGCCATACTGCCATCAAGTTTATTTCCATGATTGAAAGGCGTTACATTGTCGTCAGGGACAGCTACCGCTTTCATCATTTTAAGGATGGAATGTGTTCTTGTCAAGATTATTGGTAAAGTGAGGCAAGTTCTTCGAATATACAATCTGGCCTGCATTCATCATTGGGTTATGGGTTGTTCTGCCTAAGAAAAGATTACTGTGTGGCAAATATCTCGCATAGGATGGGCATAAGACTGAGCACAGCAGACAAAAATCCATCCCAGCTCTGCGTTAAGAGCCAAAAATTAAGTCAAACATGGAGGTAGGTGATGGTGTTTCTGATCAGATGTTCTAACATATTTGTGCAGTGTTATCACAAATGACATCAAGGGAGAGCTGCTGAGGATGGCATAAGATGGTGTAGATGAGAACCTTTTTCTATTAAAGAATTGTTTGTTCTAGATATTCGTTATGTAAGCGACTTCTATGAAGTTTGTTGAAAGGGAGAAGATGCACATGTCCCAAATTTTGAAGCTTGGCATCGTAGAATTTAACCTTGATTTAGAGGGTGATTTGGCATGATGCAAGGGTGGTATCCCAAGAGTGCGAGCTGGGTTACCTTATTCAATTTTTTTCAAAACAAATGCATTGTCAAGTTTACATTGTAACTCTATTGCAGGCTTGCATTTTACAGGCACAAGCTCAGTAACAGGACATGTCCCTCAGGGGGCCTGCATCTGTATACCACATGTCAGACATGTGACACACAAGGACATGAGTTTAGCAAATGTCCTAAAAAGCAAATTTTCCTGATCAAGACAAAAAAGTGGGATGTGTTTCTTGATGATATGGGTTTGAGCAGCAGTGTTGAGTTGGCATTAGCCAACTTGGATCTCAATGAACCAATGCTAGAGCTGGTCACTTTTGATGATGAGTGGTCATCCTCCACACCAGCAAATGTAGATCTTGGATTGGTATAGAGGATGAGGAGGAGGATGGAGGAGAGAGTAGTGGCAATGGTGGCAATTTTGATGATTTTGACAAGGAGGACTACCAGCAGTGATGAACCATGAGATTTTTCCATCTATGGTTCTAGTATCTAACCTATTTTGTATTTGCCATTGGCATTCCCACCTTTAGTATCAATGATTCAGTATCTATGTAATTCATTTTGATTTTGATGACATCAAATTACTTAATGAGAAAACTGCAGTTTATGGTTCTAACGTAAAAACTTCTATTTTATACCATTTGTATTGAATATTCTAAATTTCTTGTGTGTTTGATCATCATTTTTGTATTAACTAGTATCAATAATTTGTAAATGTCTATGTTTCTAAAAAATGATTGGAACTTTATGTCTATATATATTATATATCAATACTTTGTAAATGTCTATGTTTCTAAAAAATGATTAGGATCTTGCGAGGATAAAAATTTAAACCATGATGAGTTTGAGTGTTGTCCTTCTATCGATGCAAGACAAATTCTCGGAAACTAACCGTGGTGAAATCTCCTTTTACCTAAAAGCATTATTGTGTTTGCCTTTATGTTCTTGCAAATCTGCATTGTTGGTTGCTACCATGTATTGCCAAAGGATGGTCGACAAATATAGGGTGTGCAAAATGACTCAGTCTATGCAGTGAAGTCCATGTATTTGTGCTAGGAGTATGTAAGAATGCCCTTAGGATGTTCGAGTAGCCAAAAATTGTAAAATGCCATGATTCTTAAACTAATAACTTGAAGATAAAGTCCATAACTTCTATAACCTTTACCGAAGGTTACAGTTTCTTATTTAACTTTGTCTTATTGGCTGCATGTCAAAATGCTTATGTTTTACAAGTACAAGTTTGACTATGCACTTTATGTTAGAATGGTGCTGGTCTTGAGACTCGGGCTGATGCAACATGTTGAATTGTAGATCTTTTTTTAAAGAAATAATGATAGTAGACATGGGAGGGCATAGGAATTGTGAACTGTGATAAAGGGGCGGTGAGTGCACTCAGGCAGAAGATAAACGTGCTCAAGAAGGAAAGGAATTTAAGACTTTTTAGAGGAGAAATTGGTTAGCATCTGAGAATCAGAGCTAGAAGCAATTTATTAAACAAAAGGTATGATTCCTTGGAATTTACCTCTCTTGACATGCTTGTAAGCTGCTAGAAAGGCAGGTTAAAATTTTGTGAAGAAAAAGCAAATTTGAGCATGTCTCGAAATCATTTTAGAGGCATCAATATTGCTCTGCTTGGATATGTGGAGTTGGATCCACTCACACGTACAAAGCTATCCAAGTTTTCTTTGGTATTGCTCATTTGGCTGTCAGATCCTTTTCTTATATCGAAAGTGTTTCTTTAGTTTATTTTATTACAGATGTTTCTATGAACTATTGTCAGGGTTTGTTTATTGAGGTTATTATTCTTGTTCGCTGGAACAGTTAATTATCTGATTTATTCTTGGCCATATTGGCTAATCTATCAAGCTAAAATTATCAATAGCTTATCTTTACAGTCTTGCTGAAAGCCTGAAAGGTTCTGGTTTTCAGCCAACTTTGTTCATTCATTCACATAGCTGTATAGCAGACTTAAATTTTTGTTAGTTATTATACTGCTTGAAAGAAATTACACATGTTATATGTTTTCTTCGGTGTAGTAGATTTAGACAGGAAATTTCTTGAGAACGTATTTAATTTTGTGCCTCCATTGTGCTGCAATATTTAGTGGCATTGTGATGTGTTGATCATCAATGGACAACTCTATGGAATCTTTCTTTGTTGTTGTAACGTGCCTGTTCACTATCCATAGGAGTGGGTCACTAATATTCTCTGATACCATTTTTCAACCCTGTGGTACACCTCACCTCCAATCGGAAACTAATAGTAGCTTTTACACCACCAGCAACTTGGAAAGTCTTTTCTGCTATTATTTTGTCCACTAAAAGCTAATAACACTGACCAATGTTGGAGATTTGCAATTACAGAACCGTCAGTGTGCTTATCAAAATTTTGTCAAAAATCAAAAGCCTATTCCACTTCAATAGGCCAGTTTCAAATGTCCATAACTTATCTGTTTCTTAATGAGATATGGGTGTATAATGTATGGAATTAAATCTATTGTAATGAACTTTCTGAAGGAGTAGGTTTCAAAGTTGATTTCATCACTGTTTGTGTGCAGTAGTTGCCAGAAAAGAGTCAAGAAAGATGGACTTTTCTGTCTCTTAATGGCTAAGTTACCAGGAAAGGGACACACATCCAGATCTGGATATGGATCTACCAAGTTGTTTAAAAGCCTGGATCCCGATACGGTGGGGAAATGCTGCGTATAAAAAATACAATAATAATTTATTTTTAGTTCTATTTTTGTTTGTTTGTTGTGAAAAGATGATGACTGGCTTAGGCCAAGGCACAAATAATTTTGCGGAACTATACAGTTTGAAGTTTCTCCTTCTCTTTGCTTTAGAAAAAAGGTGTCGGCAGCTACAGGTCTTTGGTGATTCCAAAGTGATCATCGATTGGTTCAACCGGATATCTAGTTGGCACTTTCACACACTCAGAAATTTATTGGATGAAACATTGTTGATAAAAGCACAATTTGACAACATATCTTGTCTCCACATCTACGGGAAAAGGAATTCACTTTCTGATCAGTTATACAAAGAGTGCGCGCAGCATCTTCTGATCAGTTATCCAAAGAGTGTGCGCAGCATCATGGTACTTGGCTGATTATTGAACACAATGGTCCGGGGTACTATCAGTACTATCATCATCCATTTATCGAACACAATACAGGAAATGCTGTCATGGAGTAATTGATGCTTTTTTTATGAGACACTTCTGCATACTTTTTCAGCTGATATTATTTTTTATACTAGCTGGCATATGACTGGACTTTTTATACAGATGCACTTGATTGTATATGTTTATCTCTAGATAATCTGATATATCAGATAGTTTTACACAGTTAGTGCTATATAGATGATTGTTGGGTGATCAACAGTCAGATTTTTGATATGCTTTATTTCATGTAATTTTCACTATCTTATTAATGAAAATTACAATTTTTATTTGGGGAACTTATTTCTATTTTTTGTGACTAGAGGAATCAACAACTGGACTGGTTTCGTACTCGCGTGACATGGGGTCGATTCTGACTGCTATCACTATTACCCCTATGTGCCTACGTATGCCTCTTCTGCAGCTCAATTGGTGATGGGATTTGAATTGTGGGGTCTAATGTTAGTTGCTTGGGATCTGGCATGTGAGGCCTTGTTGGCACAAGATCCGTTTCAGCAGCATGGGATCTGTTTAGAGTTCAAAGGATCCGTTTATGTGGCAGATCCTATGAGGATTTGGGTGGATCCGTTTTAGGCTTTGAAGGATCTGTTTATGTGATGGATCCTGCAAGTATCCGTATTTGTATCTGTATCCGAAATGTGTGGATCTGTGGATCTAGCATCAAGACCCCATGGATCTGGTAACACAACTTAATGGTAGGTTGTATTATTTTAGGCCAAGGAAAAATAACCTGCACAACAACAATATACTGTGACAACAAAATCACTTATCACAGGAGAAATGTAAATAAAAGCCCTCAATTACAATAACTGACAGGAAATATATGCATATAATCCTTAGCTGAAGATGTGAGAAATCATAGTTACCGTTACTTGCCGTAGATGCAATGCTTCTATTAGAGAAAGGGATACTCATCTTCATACAAGGGACTGCTTCTAGGGAGACATTGTCTTCTCCTAGCCACAGGAGTCCAAAAGACTCCACTCCCAAGCGGAGGGCCAGGATGTGACAATAAAAGCACTCTTAACAACACCAGTAGTAGTGCAATGAGCTCTAAAAGAAATCATCAGTAGAATATGACAATACAACCAACCAAATGACAAATACCCCAATCCTGCCTATAGGAAAGGTTATTTGCCTATTAATATATGCCAACATCTTGTTGGGCATGACCATCAGCAAAGAAAGAGTGAATTTTTCCTACACGGTGGCAGACAAACCTCTCTTCTATGATATTGAGTGCACTCTGATTGCTATATGATCATTAGCATAAGTTGAGTTAGTTTGCCTACTGCAGTGGCGAGTCTTCTCCAATGGACGGTTGCACAACCCCCAAACAAATAAAAAGCTAGACCAAATTGGTGTTGAAACTTCTCAATGGATGCACTGTGTGCTGGTAGCAAAGAGCTCAAGTGTAAGTCAAAATATATGAAAGCCTATGATGATCTGGATTTAAACAGGGACGCAACAAATTACAGATATAACCATAAACATAGAGATGCGGCAGAAATAAAACTTCATTTCATTGATAACAAAGAACTGAAATATGCTTACATACAGAATGGAAATAAACTAGCTCGGGCGATGGTAGCTTATCTCTAAGGAGATGTGGTGGCTATATGCCTTTGAAATGTGTTCCAATGAGGCTTGAAGGCCTATTTATTATTGAGAAACAATGGAAAACCCAAACATCCAAATACCGAACCCTAGGAGATGAAACGCCAAACTATGGCTTTGTTGGGGTAAATTGGTACATCAACTTTTGGGGGTCGTAACTTTGGCATACGATCTTTGTTTGATGCACACAATACCTTGTTAGAAAAATCTATTCGAGGACTACAACTGCTGACAACAAATAGAGTTGAAAATTCATATTTGCTGCTGGTGATTTTCTAAAAAAATGTCGTTTAGGGCCTCAAAACGGCTCCGGAAGTTCAAGATCTGAAAAACTGCAAAAAATAGTAAACTGTGCTACAATTAAGGAAACCGAAAGAAACAATGGTGGGGGTCCAAGTGGAATAGGCGGGTGGCCACCAATATCCACTCGGATCATTCCTCCCCCCTTAAGAAGCAATGGTTCCCATTTCGTTGAGTTCCTCCATGAGATGAGGAAACTTCTGCTGAACTTGGTCCCTAGTGAGCCACTTGCCCCGGTTAAGGAGTTGGCCTGCTTTGACAACTCAATATAGTTGGATCATTTTTTGTCGGGTGTTCTTGATCTGTGTGTCCATGATCCGATCAGTTGTGGCTTGTTCCATGCTGTTTGGGTTTAACTCTGTTTGTGTGAGTTGTTCTGCAATGTCGGATGTGTTCAACAATGGTGGAAAGTAGGGCTGAAGGTGGTCCACATTGAACATTAGGTGCAGACCAAGGAATGGTGGAATACTAAGCTCGAAGGCATTGCCCCCTACTACCTTGGTGATGGTGTATAGCCCATATCAAAGCTGGCGAAGCTTGCGGTGGGGCCCAACGAGGCGCTTCTTCTGCAAATGTAGCCAAACTTTGTCGCCCACTTGGAACTTATGTGGCACCAGAAGCTGATCATGCCACTACTTGTACTTAGCATTGGCTTTGTCTAATGTCATGGACCTATTGGCCGATGTGCTGAATGTGCTCAATGAAGTTGTTTGCCTTGTTGGCTTTGGACTGTACATGAGTCAAATATGCCTAAGTAGCTTCAAATGGTATGGCCACATCAATGGGACATAGTGGCTAGAATCCCAAGCCCACCACCAGTCGAGCCGTGGAGAGCCCGGTTATAGTTGTGCTAGAGATAGGGGAGGCTCTCATCCCATGTTCGTGGATGCTTTGAGTTGTACATGCGAAAAATGTGTACGATCATCTTGTTGACAACCTCTGTTTGGCCATTAGTTTGAGGATGGAAAGTTGTGGACTTAGTGAGCTTGGTGTCCAACATTGACTAGAGACTGGACCAAAATGTACTGAGGAACTTGCTGTCCCGATTTGAGATGATAGACTATGGGATCCCCAAGTGTATCCACACTCGTTCAAAGAAAAGTTTAACGGTGGCTTCTACTGTGATATTCTTCTTGCAGGTCGCCATAATGGCCATCTTCAAGAATCTCTAGATGACCACGAAAACACAGTTGTTGCCATGCTTTGTAGAAGGAAGGCCTGTCATGTAATCCATGGAGATGGATTCCCAAGGTCGACTAGGGGTAAGCAACTGAGTATGAGGCCTTGCTTCTTGATGGTTGGTTTGGCAATGGTGTAGGCAGTGCAAGATCTGATGTCCTTCCCTAAATCTTGTCAAAGATTCGGCCAATAGAAATACTTCTGTAGTATTGCCACTATTTTCTCGACCCTGAAATGCCCAGCGACTCGACTATAGTGCATTTCCCAAATCATCTTGGCACACTCGCTTGAAGGAACACAAAGGTGTCCCAGGTGGCATAACAGTTCATCCTGGAGGTGAAAATCTGGAACTTACTGACCCTCCAAGAGTGTCTGGTGGGGGGAGTTAATATGCAATGCATATTAACTCGCCCCACCCCCACCCACATAGCATATTAACTGCCCCCACCCCCACCCACATATGTCCAAGAGCGTCTGGTATGTGTGGTCGAATTCTGGGTCGCTTTTGTAGAGAAGTGGTCAATCAGAAGTCTCGTGCCCACAAGACTGGAGCACGGTGGTTAACGCCATGATCGGTGATTGGCTGAGGCAGTATGCAACATTATTTTCTTGTACTTGATATTCAAATGGAACTGTTGCAGGTATGTGGACCATTTCTGATGGCAACTATTCTGTAATTTTCCTTGCGTCTATATGAACTGCAGGGGTCAGTGGTCTGTGTGGATGACCGTTTCCTTCCCCAAAATATAATGCTTCCATTGTCGACAAGCCTGCATAATGGAATACATCTCTTTGTCATAAATGAGATACTTCCGAACTGTGTTTGAAAGTATCTCATTGCGATATGCCATTGGATGTCCCTGTTGAGTAAGGACTGCCCCAATAGCATAGTCAGAGGCATCTGTCTCGATCTCAAATGGTTGTTGCAAGTCTGGTAATGTGAGCAATGGTGCAGAGTAGAGGCGATGTTTCAACTTTGTGAATGCATTTTGTTGAGATTCAGACCAAAAGAATTTTGCTTTCACTCCTCCCTTGGTGACTTGACTCAAGGGCCAAGTGATATGAGAGAACCCCAACACGAACCTGCGGTAGAAATCGACAAGACCCAGAAAGCTACAGAGCTCTATCAGAGTGGTTGGGGTTGGCCAATCCCGAATGACTTGGATCTTGGTTGGATCCACATGCACCCCCCCGTTCATCAATAACGTATCCCAGATACTGAACTTGGGTCATGCCAAAAGTGAATTTCTCTAAATTGGCACACAACTTGTGTTGCCGTAGTGTTTGGAGAACCCGTCGGATGTGGTGGAAGTGCTCTTCCCAACTCTGGCCAAAGATCAGGATGTCATCCAAGTATACCACTACAAATGAGTTGGTGAATGGCCGCAAGATGTCATCCATTAGCTTCATGAAGGTTGCAGGAGCATTCATCAACCCAAAAGGCATAACCAACCATTTGAAAAGGCCCTCCTTGGCTTTGAAGGCAGTCTTTCGCACATTGGAGGGTTCGATTGGTACCTGGTGATATTCGAACTTCAAGTCGATCTTGCTGAAATATTTTTGCCCCCTTGAGTTGGTCCAAAAGGTCATCAATTCGCGGGATTGGGTACCTATTCCAGACAGTGATCTTGTTCAACACCCGATAGTCAATATAGAGTCTCCAAGTCCCATTCTTCTTCTGTGCCAACACGATCAAGTTCCCACATGGCGATGAACTCGGGTGGATGTGACCTTTCTACAACAACTCCTGAATCTGCGTCTTGATTTCGTCGTTCTCCAGAACAGAGCGCTGATAGATTAATACATTGGGCAACAACACACCTGGGGTCAGATCGATGAAGTGCTTGACTTGACAGTGTAGAGGCACCCCTGCGGGGGAGGTGAAGATGTCCTTGTACTCCTCCACGACTTTGTCCATTTGTTGTTGTCGTGCGGAGGGGCCTTGTTTGGAGGTCGTGGCCACCATCTTCTTCTTTCCCTAAGGGCGTATCATTAGGAAAACGAATTTCCCGGTTTTGGAAATGAGCTTACTGCATTGTTTTGCAGTGACCAAAGAGATAGCGGTATTTAGTGCTACCTCGTATCTTGTACAACTTATTTCCCAAGGTAACAATAACAACGCGAGGCCTTGACTCATACACAACATGTCGCTTCCACAAGTATGGTTGGCCTAATAATACATCACAAACATCAAGAGGAGCAACATCACACAAAACCTCATCCGTGATGGGCTTGATGTTGTATGGAAAGCGACACTGCTGGCTGATGCGAAGATCCCGTCTTTGGTGAAGCCACTCGATGGTGTACGGTTGTGGGTGCGTTGTGGTTGGTAAGCCTAGCCGCTTCACGACCTTTGCAAAAATGAGGTTCTTTTGGCTCCGCTGTCGACAATGAATTGTAGCGATGAATCCTTTTCCCACATCTAGGAGTGGAAGAGGTGCTCCTCCTCTGGATCTTCGGGTTCCTTCTTCTAGATCTTGGTGGTGGCAATGATGGCGTTGGGCTCTGCATCGATAATCTGCTTCCCTTTGTCATTGCCCTTGTCGGGTTCTGACTAAGAGTCAAAACATGCATCTAATTCAGAAGGCTTCGGCTCGACCACCAGTGACTGCTTGGCTTGACACTCACTTGTGTTGTGAGTGGAGCTCTTATGGAACTCACACCACTTTCCCATGTCCTTCTTCGGCTTCGCGGTGTTGTTCTTTGCTTGCAGCTTTGGTGGGTTGTCCTGGGTCGTCCTGCCTTGGCTTTGTCCTTTGTTCTGCGGTTTGGGGGCACCTTTCCCTTGCTTCGGATTCGCAAATCTAAAGTCTCGCTTTTTCTATTTAAGCTTCTACTCGATCTTGACAGCGTATTAGTACATCGTGCCAAGCGAGGAGATGTCCAGGAATTCCATCTCGTCCTAGATGTACCTGTGTAGGCAGCCGCAGTACTTGAGTACCAAATGTTTCTCAAAATCCTTGATACCCAACTTTGTGCGAAGGGTATGAAAAACATTGGTAAACTCCTGCACGTCTTGGTACCTTCTTGTCGCAACGTGGTCCACTTTATGTATTTATCCTCATAGCTCCCAACAGGGTAGTACTGCTCCTTGATGTCGTCCCAGAACAAATTCCAAGTGGGTGCGGTTGAAAATAGTGAGGACGTATTTTCATTCTTCTGCTCACAGTAGGTATCCCACTAGTCCTTGATGTGGGGGGCAGCTTTGAGAAGAGTGTTTAGTCAATTTAGTGTGTCATAAATTGCTACATTAATTATCAATCCGGGATTCGTAAGCTGATGAAGTGTGGCGCACTATATGTGCAAGACAACCTCTTTCTTACTTTTTGTCGTTTTTGATTTTTATTTTGTTTTGGGGGTTTTTATCTTGGTTCGTCTCCTAATGCGAATGATAACCCTATTCCTAAGTTTTAAGAATACTTTAGAAGGCAAGTTTGGGTATTTTAGGGCAATTATGTCCTCTATAATGAGTTCCAGAACTTAACACTTCAGAAGGTCTTAAAACATGTTAGTGATGAAATTAATACTTGAACAAAAATAAAAATATGCTACTATTCAAATCAAACAAATAATGAACTACTGATCATGAAACCATTATCTCTGTTGCTTATCTAAGTACAGAAAGAAAAATGAGTTAAGCTACTGCATTCAACAAATCAAACTAATCAATTCACATCATTCATAGTCCGAGAGCTCGCCAGGTAGTCTAAGCTATGGCTTTAGGAGATAACGTCAATGTATGAGCAAGTTGATATCTAATTGTAGAAAAGTAAAACTAAAATAAAATCACATCATTCATAGTCTGAGAGCTCGCCAGGTAGTCTAAGCTATGGCTTTAGGAGATAACGTCAATGATATGAGCAAGTTGATATCTAATTGCAGAAAAGTAAAACTAAAATCAAATCACATCATCCATAGTCCGAGAGCTCGCCAGGTAGTCTAAGTTATGGCTTTAGGAGATAACGTCAATGATATGAGCAAGTTGATATCTAAACTAATTAATAAAGCAAGTAAATAAAACTGAAATCAAAGCATACTTGGAATTAAAAGACTAAGAAAAGCAAAGTTAGTAGAGAGACTAATTCCATATCACTAGTTATTGCAAAAATGGTATGAAAAATGCTCGGGCCTACTCTATCCTGAAACACACACACACTGATCAGTGTTATGAACAATATACAGAGCTGAAAGATCATATACAAAAATGAAATGTTAATTACCATAACAAATGAAATATACACAAGTGGATAACTATGGAATATGTGCAATGGAAATAAGGAAACAATGCATAGAACTTTACAACAATAAGAAAAACGAAACCTCAGTGTGCAAGGGCCCTCTGCACAGCCTCGGCCAATAGGCTATCAGTCAAGAATTATGCTCACGCAATCATGTAGAAACAAAGTCTTCTTTATATTTCAAAACAAAGTTACAACAACAAGACTAGTGTCACGTCACAGTAAACTTTAACAGTAAAATTACATCAACAAAGACTAACTCTATGCATTTGGAAATGCATTATTTATAACAAAAAATTCATAATTGTTTTCCTATGAGACATCGTTAACTGAGGACACATAAAAGGGACAACATCTGTAAACTTAGCATATTGGTTGCCGAGATTATTCAATCTAACAAGAGTGGTTGTTGGATTCACATCGTGGGGCAGTCTACAGGTGGCAACATGACCCCAGGGATCTAGGAACGACCACGAATCCTTTAGAATCCTTCACGTGTTTAAAAAACAGAGTCCAGTTGCCGTAGGACTCCTTTGTTGGACCACCATTTGACCACCGTTGACCACGACTTTCCTTAATGAACCCAGCTGAACCAATAGGACCTGATCCATGTCCAGGTCATTTCTAACTTGCCCACGTGCCTTGTTTTGCCTGATAACACCTGCAACCTAGAGTTTAACAAAAACAGCTGCGGAAAATGGCTGCATTCTGCAACTCATGAGCAAAATCTAATTCAAACAGCAAACACAAAAACATAGTTAGAAAACCATATCAATGCTCTTTTAGAATCAATATGCAATGATTTTTGATAGCTTATGAGGTCCACGTGAGGGGAAAAAGTCTACGAAAGTGTGTAGGAGATATGCAGTTTCAGGGCTCAACAAAGAGCAAAAATAATCTTTTCCCAGCTGGAAAAATCACGAACATAAAATATCATTCTAGCAGATTTAACCATTTATCTATGGCGCCTGCATCTATTTGGTCCTCAAATATGGGAATGTCAAAGTTTACTTGTACCTTAAAAGGAGTGGCGCCTCCAGAGTGGCTGCTAGATGTAGATGCGCTGCCGGTGGGTAACCATTGAAGGATCTGGGCAAAGTTATCCATCATCGCGTTCCTTTGTTTCTTGAGGACCTCCTCGAGCAATATTTTGATAGGATCTCTTGCTCCCTCGTCTTTCTTTTCTTCCCCCATGGGCGGCCGTCGGGGTTTGCGAGGTTGATCTTGCAAAGGTTCAACCAGATCGAGCCCTAATTTCTTATACCCCGACCTCGTTGGGGACATGTAAAGAAGGATCGAGAAAGAGCATACCGCTCTGATACCACTGATATGGATTTAAACAGGAACGCAACAAATTACAGATATAACCATAAACAGAGAGATGCAACAGAAATAAAACTTCATTTCATTAATATCAAAGAATTGAATATGTTTACATACAAAAGGGAAATAAACTAGCTGAAGCAATGGTAGCTTATCTCTGAGAAGAGATGTGGCGGCTACATGCCTCTGAATTGTGTTCCAATGAGGCTTGAAGGCCTATTTATTATTGAGAAACAATGGAAAACCCCAAACATCCAAAAACCTAACCCTAAGAGATGAAACACCAGACTATGGGCCCTGTTGGGGTAAATTGGTACATCAACTTCCCGGGGTCGTAACTTTGGCACACGATTTTCGTTTGACATACACGATACCTCGTTAGAAAGATCTATCCGAGGACTACAATTGTTAACAATGAATTGAGTTGAAAACCCATATTTGCTGTCGGTGATTTTCCAAAAAAAACGTTGCTTAGGGCCTCAAAACGGCTTCGGAAGTTCAAGACCTGAAAAACTGCCAAAAATAGTAAATTTTGCTACAATTAAGGAAACTGAAAAAAATAATGATGGGGGTCCAAGTGAAATAGGCGGGTGGCCACCAATATCCACCTAGATCACATGAACAACGCGAGCATAGAATTCTAGATTCTAGAACCCCAATCCTGTTCGTAGGAAATGTTTTCTACCAATAAAAACATCCATTAGCAGGAAGTTGTTGGAAACAATTGTGTAATTATGAATTCTAGACTCTAAAACAACACCTTGCTGGACAAACATTGGCAAAGAAAAAGTGATGATTTTGTATATGGTGGCAAACAACCCTCCGTAATATAATATTGGGTGTGTCCCCCCAATACGCTCACCAACATAGCTCAAGATAGTACTCCTATTGTTGTGGTGAGTCTTCTACCCTTGAACCGCCTCACAAGCCCCATACAAACCAAAAGCGACACCCAAATTGGTGTTAAAACTTCACAATGGAGGCATTGTGTGTTGGTAGGTAAGAGATCAATTGTAAACCAAAATATGTGAAAGCCAATGACCAATGCAGACATAGAATTCTAAACTCTAGAACCCATCCCTATTTTGAAGTCACCAAATGGGGTAGTTTTGTCAAGCAAAGACGCTAGGAAAGTGTTAGCCTATACTAAAAGCATGTGTGATTCAATTAGCATGGGCAATTGTGTCAATTATAAGGTGGAAGGAAAGAAGTTTGCCAACCACTAAAGGCATGTGCAATTCAATAAGCTTCGGTAGTCTTGATTCGTACCAAGTGTAAGGTGCTTGGAAGGTGGTAGTCAACGACTAAAGGCACTTGCAATTAATAAACACAGGTAATCATCTACTTGTGTAAGGTGGCATCCAACCAGTTTAAGGATGTGCAATCAGTAAGCATGGGTAGATGTCACACTATAAGCTCCCCCATGTCTTATATTAATCGACATGGGATGAGTAACTAAGCGTTTTTTTGATGGATGCTTCTGGTCAGCTCAAGCAAGTACACATTTTTCTTGATGTCAGAATTTATTACAATGAAGTGAGTACATCTCACATACTCATTCCAACTATCCTTTAGCTAAGCAACCACAGTTGGAGGATATCTATTCAACAAATATCTCTGAAGACTTGCACGTAGCCCCAACTGCAATAAGTGATCATTGTATATGGTGCATTGAACCCTGTGGGTCAGTGATGTCTCTAGGTGAGTTTGAACTTTGGTGAGGGGAATAGCAATGTGCTTGCTTTACCAACCATACCAAGCCCATGTTAACAATGACATAGTGTTGGATGTCTTACCCTATCTTGCTTATCATATAATTTACTCTCTTGTCTTTTTCAAACTATTTTGTAATGAGGCCTTCGCACTTGAGCCTTCATTTAGAAAATGGGTTTGTCACACAAGACAAAAATACAAGATATAAAGTGGGTTTGTCACATAAGACAAAAATACAAGATATTAAGTTAGAGCCAACTATAACAAATGACACAATAACAATATCCTTTAGTTTCCAAGTAGCGTCATTAGGTTTGCACTATCTATATTGGACCTTTACTTGTAGAATGGTTCGGTTTTGCAATATTGTAATTTTCTTGTTAAGAATGCATAATGGCTCTAGTGGGAAGTCTCCATATAGTTTCCTTTGGATCACATATCAATCAAGAATGTGGTTAGGATCATATAAATATTTCTCTAACGATAAAACATGAAAGAGATCATGCACTTTCATGTAGGAGGCAATGCAAGCATGTATGTGGTTTTTAATGTCATGGTTTTGACCCCTGGTATGCATTGAATTAGATTGTGTATAAAGTGTAAATATGTTAGTACAGATTCCTAGTGTGGAGCTCAAGGCCAAGGCCCAACTAGTATTAATGGCTAGGCATATATGATGTAAATGCACATATATGGACTTGCCAGGGCATATTTAGGTTATAAAATTATTAATGCTGGAATAATATATAATGGTCCAAGATGGCTGTGAAGAGCACTGGAGGGGAAGAGGAAAGGGGGCTTACGGAAAAGTAAATCATCTATATTTCATCTATTTCCCACGTGCCTGAAATGAAGCCATGCACCTTCATTGACTCACTAAACCAGCCACTGAATGCATGTAAGAAGTTGGTGGGGAAGTCTTCTCACATAGTTATAGAAGCATGGGTTGGTACAATCATCATGGGTGCTACCTATCAAACATATACTTCAAGTGGTAAAGCCTTAAAACGCAAGTGCAACTTTAGAGGAACTAAGAGGGGTTGTCGATTGTCACCACATAGTGCCCTCCCTTACTTAAGGTTGGCTCTACTCCAGCACAAAGGGGTCTTACTAAAAAAATGTGTGATAAATTTCAGAGAATAAATAGACAGGTGGACCAAGACTAGTGCCTATCTAATCTAGGGTAGATGGAGTCAAGCTATCAGTCTTAGAGAGCTGTTTTCTATTAATGATTATGATGAAACAGAGTTGCAATAACATGCTACAGTCAGCCCTAGTTTGCTGTTAATTAATGCAGAATCTCCATGGAGGGCCCTTCCAACGCTGCACCTCTTGAAGTGTGTGTCTTCCAATGAAATATAAATTCTGCAACAACTCTTACTAAGGTAATAGATGCAATATTGGTGCATTCATAAATAAAACAACAAAGGAGAATAAGAGGGGAAAGCACACACCTAAATCCTTCTATTGGAGTAGAGTAAACCTTTATAAATAGCCATTAAAGTGGATTTTGCAAACAATTTCTAGCATCAACTTTCAACAATGGAGGTGAAAATATAAACCTCACATTCAACAAGAAAGAACCCTTGCATTCAGATTACCTTCACAAGATATTCAACTAAGTTTATAAGGGGATCTCCCCAAAGCCAACCATGAAACAAATGGGGAAGAGTAACTCTTTATATAGAGTCTAGGTCAACTTCCCTTCCAATAAAATATTATTAAGTGGGATCTAGATCCACCTTTCTCTCCAAGGAATAACAAAAAAGTATTAGCCGCCTTTGGATCCGTGATCTGCTTCTAGACATAAGAATATCAAATTACATTAGGGGGTCTCTAAGGAAAAATGCCTTACAAATATTAAAGTTGTGAAGCCAAATGAATGAGATGCCACATATCTCCTTTTGAATGCTAATGGTTCATGCAAGATGCTTTGAAATAGTCAAAGCTTAGCCCTATGTGCAAGACATTCCCCACCATGTGTAATCTTTAAATTTACTCTTCCCAATCAACCAAAATGCTCAAGCAACAAAGGTGGGGCATTCCTCAAAAATTTGGGCAAAACATGGTGAGGTTTCTAAAAATGACAAATATATAACCATCATAACTCCCTCAAGATTTGTGAGAATTTCTATTATGACCACAATTATGGAACCTCATAGCCATTTTGCATCTATAGGCATTGATCTAGTCATAATCTTGGCACCTTGTCAAAAGATATATGCTAATGAGCTAGGTCTCTCCTTCAACAAAGTTATCAAACTCTTCCACAAGTGGATCTCATATATAAGTGTGTAAGCAAAGTCCATTAGTTGTTATAACAACTCCTTAAACATAGGGTGACCTCTACATGTGTTCAAATAATATGTGGGACACTCCTCAAATCATGTTAACCAATACCATGTAAAGTGGATCTACATAGATATAAATGTAAAGTGGGCAATGGTTGCTAAATCAACCCCTTAAAGCAAGGATGCCCTCAAAGAATGTGCATGAAACCTCCATCTATGCATTATGACCAAATCAAATTCCTCATTTAGTTTGCCAAGAGCATGAATCCATGAAATAAGGAGTCAACCAATGATAGGATAGTATAGATCCATGTGTACCATCCTCTCAGTATTCCACTAGATCCATGAAGTAAGAGGAGACCCCATCAAATAATGTAACCATGCCTCAAAGTATGTGCCAATAAGATGAAACCAAAGGATCACTCCAATAGAAAATGAAGTTTTACTCGATCCATGTGCAAGGAGTGTCAACATGAGCAAGAAAGTCCATCCAATAAGGCTCCAACCATGATACACCATCCATAATATAGTTTTTAAGATGGAAATAATCATCTGGAAACAAATATATGTGAGGGGCACTCTCTCTGAACAAAGATACAACCATACCAATATGCTATCCCAATGCCAAATGAGCCCATGTGTTATAGGGCATTCCTTCAAGAATGCCAAGTCCCATTGCATATCATCAAATATAGTTGTTGCAAGGGCTTGATGGATTAGGAAGTTGTGTAAAATGAGGAGAAATCCATGTAATATGATGAAATACATTGTATAAACCAATAAAAATTACATCATGCAAACCTCTAATATGTTTGATGAAAATCACAAGTATGCAATCATACTTCAAGTGAATGAACCAATAAGGATAACTAAATTTGAGATCAATGTGCTCCAAACGCAACTTGCTTGGGTAGGGTCTTCAATCATGATATTAGCTTCATGCAAAATGAGGTGTAACAATGGACAATCATTAAAGTCCTACCTTTCTCCTCTCATTAAGTAATGTTATCCATAATTTCCTCAATTCTCTTGTTGTCATTGGCTTTCAGAATTCATGTTGTTACTCTTCAGTTCATGCACTACATTGTTCTTGCATGGGGCATTTTCTGTCCATTTTTGCTAACCATGAACTTGAATTGCACTAAACTGGATATCGGCGATGGGGGATGTAATGGAACCAATTTTTTATAGCAAGAAAGCAATATTTTGGCTTGGGATGAATAAACATGTTGTTGAATACATTCTTAGATGAAGGGAATGTCAGCGAATCAAAGCCAAGCATCAATACCCAATAGGTTTTCTTCAACCTTTGCCACTTCCAGAATGGAAATGTGAGGTAATAACTATGGATTTTATTACTAGATCACTAACAAGACCAATACACCATGATTTTGTCATTGTTGTAATGGATAAATTAGCCAAGGCAACACATTTTGTTCCTATTAAGTCTAATCATAACACTGTTGACATTGTAAAAAATTTCACAAGAGAAGTTTTTAGATTGCATGGGCTACCCAAAGAAATTGTCTCAAACATGGATACAATATTACTTCTAACTTTCAGAATTCATTTTGAAGGTTGGGTACCCAACTGGATTTTAGTACCACCTACCATTCATAGATAGATGGACAAATTGAAAGAGTAATTCAAATAATTAAAGACATGCTTTGCATGTATGTGATGGATAAACCATCCAAGTGGGAAGATTATTTACACATATGGAGTTCGCATACAACAATGGGCATCAAGCATCATTAAAAATGAGTTTGTTTGAAACTGTATATAGCAGAAGATGTAGAACAATAATTATTTGGGACAATCCATTAAACAAAATTGTGTTCAGGCTAGAAATGCTCAAGGAAATGGACCAAGAAATTGCTAGATTTAGGTAATCCAAGATAGTTAGAAAATTTATGTAGATAAAAACAAAGTGCTACAAAATTTAATGTTGGGGATCATCTCTTCCTCTGAGTGAAGCCAAAGAAGTGTTCCTTGAAGCTTGGAAGCTATGCCAAGTTAGCACATAGATATTGAGGGTCATTTGAAGTCCTTGATAGAATAGGACAATTGGATATAGAATTGCATTGCTTGCTAGCACTAAAGCTCACAATGCTTTCCATGTTTCTTTTCCTAATTAATATGTACATGATTCTAACCATGTAAATGATTGCGCCGTGATCTAGATAGAACAAAGGGAAGAGTTACAAATGGAGACATTGTGCTTCTTCAACAAGATGGTAACATTGTTCCTAAGTTGAATGATTATACAAGTAAAGGTGCAATGAAAGCACTTTGGTCTCGATCAGAATACTTGGGCTTTGGAGGGTGACATGAAGGAGGCCTACTGATTCTTTCCTAATTTCAAGTGGCACTAAAGCTGGTGTTGTTCCAAGCGGAGTAGAATGTAATATCTCAGTTTTGACCCCTCAAATGTATTGAATCAAATTATGTACACATTGTAAATATGTTAATATGGGTTTCTAGCATAGAGCACAAAGCGAATAATTGACTAGTGAATGGCTAGGCATGTATGACAACCTTGCCATGATGAATTCAAGTTATGTAACTATTAATGTTGGAATATAATATATGCTAGTCCAAGATGGATGCAAAGAGCATGAGACGAGCTATGATTTTGCTAGAGGGGAAGGGCAAAGGTAGTGTTATAGCTCTGATAGCACTTGTTATAGCTTCGATACCACTTGTTATAGCTCTAATACCACTTGTTGTAGATCTAATACCAATTGTTCTAGATCTGACCCAGAAATATATGATAATATAAATAAACCCAAGAATGACAAGATATGAATAGATATAAATGCTTCTTTATTATCAAACCCTTAAGGTAGGGCAACACCATACATTCACTCCTTAAGGAAGGAGAACACTCCACAAGCCATATGCATGTTCATACAATAGTCCTTGACAATTTTTCTTGACATGCCTCCATGTGGAGTCTCTAGCCTCTATATAGGCCTCATACATGCAATACCATGGATCATTACCATGGTTCCCTCATACCATCCACTAATACCATGGGCCCATTACATTATTACTAACTACTTGTGGTCCCTTACATGATATGGGTTAACCACCTTATTTATTACTATGGCCCCTCTCATTATTACATTATAATCTTGGGTACCTCCCTTGGTACCCCATATTACCCCCCTAGGTATATAACATTCCACACCCCTTAGCATGTTTCGTCCCCGAAACATGGGAAGAACACAAATAATAAGATCTACTCAAAAGAGTAGTCCACTGGTACCATGCACGTGTATCTAGCCATCCAAGAGAAAGGTGAATCCTCGATCTCTCTGGTGCCTTGCTCGCTTGATATGGAAGTTGACCATGACAGCTCTTCTGTGTTGATGTGT
The DNA here is from genome assembly GCA_000404065.3 of Pinus taeda. Taxonomy (NCBI): domain Eukaryota; kingdom Viridiplantae; phylum Streptophyta; class Pinopsida; order Pinales; family Pinaceae; genus Pinus; species Pinus taeda. The sequence continues at coordinate 103,513 of APFE031178309.1, read as the reverse complement.
AGTAGGTGGATCGTTGCTCCTCGCTATCTGTCATACGGGGGTTGTTGTCCTTGTGGCTAATTGGTTGCCATCTTGTTGGTTGTTTTCTTGCGGGGTGTTGTGGGTGATGATATGTTGAGGTTTTAACAGTGTCTTTTTCTTTAATTCACCTTGCTGTGGTGCCTGTTGTGGTGTCTTCTTTTCCAATATGACTTCAACCACTGAACCCTCATCAGATGTGTCAGCACCTATTACCTTTTCGGCTTCAGCCTTTGTTTGTGTTTGATTGTCAACCATCAACTACTCATCATCTGATATGTAAGTCCCTGGAACATCTTCTGTGTCAACCTCCATGGACTCTACCTGTTTATTGATGGAAATATCCTGTAATGTAATTTTCTTCTTTTTATACCAGAGCTTCAAGAATTTCTTCTGCACATTAAATTTAAAGATCCCATTCATGCATCCACCGGGTATCCAAAACAACATCCATATATCGTGTCTTGAAGTAAAAATCCCAATCAAACTACTTTAATTCCAAGAATCTCAAAATTCCTTATCACTTGGACATCCTCATCATTCACCTGTGTATTTGCAATGTGTTTTGCGGGAACTTGCGTTTTTTTGCCAAATTAACATTGATGAAATTATGCTTGCAAGTAGGATTTATAGAAACAATGATCTTCTCTTTCTTAATCAATCCATGAACCTGTAATAAGGAGATACCAGCACAAAATAACCCTTTAGGTTCCTTGGTTTCCTTCTTTCCTGTAAAAATAAAATGTTTGCTAGGCTATGTGTCTATATGTGTGATCTTATCCACAAGAATTTTACGATCAAAGTGTTCCATAAGCGCTTTTTTGAAGGCGTCTCAAGTCAAGAACCTTCCATAGCCACGTTGATGCCCTTGCCACCATTCTCGTCTTTCATTGTCCAAGTACATACTCCCCATCATAAACTGAGTGTAATCATCATAGACATAATTCAATTTGAAATATTTCTCCATTTGTGCTAGCCATTTGGCTGGATGAGAGCCATCAAATTTATACAAGTCCTTCAATTTCCGATCTAGGCCCGTCATCACAAAAAAAATGGGCGAAAATTTGAAATGGCCACAATTCCGTCAATATTGCTCAGAATTCCTATTATGACCTATTTTTGAAAATGGAAAAATCATTCTGCATCTGCCCATGTGATAGAAATCTTGATCCATGCATTGGAACTTTAGATCTGCGTTGCAACTCT
>APFE031178309.1:34865-99977 GCA_000404065.3 Pinus taeda | reverse complement strand
CACAAGTAGTTAGTAATAATGTAATGGGCCCATGGTATTAGTCGATGGTATGAGGGAACCATGGTAATGATCCATGGTATTGTATGTATGAGGTCTATATAGAGGCTAGAGACTCCAAGTGAAGGGAGTGTCAAGGATTATTGTATGTACAAGCATATGGCTTGTGGAGTGTTCTCCTTCCTTAAGGAGTGATTGTATGGTGTTGCCCTACCTTAAGGGTTTGATAATAAGAAGCATTTCTATCTATTCTTATCTTATTTCTTGGGTTTATTTCTATTGTCTTATTTTTTCATATCAGAGCTATAACAATTGGTATCAGAGTTACAACAGGGAGCCTATGGGAAAGTAAATCCTCTTTTTCCAAGTGTTAGTGCTAGATCTCATATTTTTCCCACATATGCCTCAAATGAAACCATCCACCTTCATTGACTCATTAAACCAATTAGTGAGTCCATGTAAAAAGTTGGTGGGGAAGTCTTCTCATGCAGTTATGGAAGCATGGGCTATGTACAATCACCACAAAATAGAGAAAAATTCCTACCTTTCTATTTTTAGAAATAATGTCAATGAATTATTCCATTAGTTCTCTCAGTGTCATTGACTCTAGGCATTCATGTTGTCACTTCTAGCCCATTCTCTACATTTCTTGTGCATGGGGCATTTTCTCTTTAATTTTGCTAACCAAGAACCAATCAAGGAGGGAGGAGGGGATTGAACAAAACCAACATTGTGAAAAATAGTTGTAGACCTTGAATGGATGAAAAATATTTACTAGGCGATTTAAGAATCTGTTAGTGCATGTGCAATTGCTACTTGGTTGATGCTTGAGAAGCCAAGTATTACTCTTTCAAGGCAATTAACAAAAGGTACACAATACATTAGATAATTTTTGCCCATGTGTTAGGCCCCTATACTACTTGTGTAACCCCTTATTGTTATCAGTACAACTCCCTTATTAATATTGTTGTGCCCCTATTGTCCCCATATTGTTATTACTGTGCCCCATAGAATCCCTCTATTGTTATTTTTGTGGCTTTATATTATTATTGTTAGGTCGGCCGGGTTATATTGTGACTCCTTAGACTCCTATATATAGAAAGGAGGTTTTGTCATTTGTATCATCCAAGAATTATTCATTTGTGTAATTTAAAGGAGGTTGCCCCCTCGAAGAGGCCTATAATTCTAAGGCGTTCAACTATCTTTCTTTTTTTTTGTTGAGCTGGTTCAATAACATTTGAGTATTAGAGCTTTGGATTCTATGGTTTAGGTCATCGGGCCATTTCGCTAATATATATATAATTTATTTTTTATTTATTTATTTATTTATTAATTAAATATATTTTTTTTTTGCGCTGATGTTTCAGGCCAAAAAAAAAAAAAAAAACCCCATTTGAAGCAAAATCGCGTTGAACCTCGGGTCTGAATTTTAGAGCTTTTCGTGCTATTTTCGTGGAGATATGATCTGAGGAAGTTGGTCTTTTTGCAGACTCTTGAATTACATTCCAAAAAGATGACTTGGGGAAAATTGTCATAACTTTCTCTCTGAGCATCGGATTGAAATTTTGTAAAAAGGCATAGAAAGAGGACAGACTGTGGTTTCTTGCATATATTTTTCAGAGCCAAAGGTCGAAACAGTGACACGTGGCACGTCGTACAAGTTTGCTCTACTGAACTAGTCTATAATTAGGACACTGTGGGAGATTTGGCATAACTCTTCCTTGGAGAATCCAATTTGGATCAGACTAGTTGCATTGGAAAGAGGAAACAGAGGGCTACTGCAGGCGCAATTTCAAAACTTAAAGATCCGAAAGTACAGAGTTACAGTCTTTTCAAGATCGAGCTCCTAAAATCAAGAAAAAGCAAGATGAGGAAGTTTGATGGTAAGGATCCGGTAAATTGGATACTTTAGATGGAGCAATATTTTGATCTACATGGTGTACCACTATTACAAAAGGTATGTATTGCATCTTATTGTTTAGAACTGGATCAATTTTTATGGTATAAAGGGCTTTGTCTCGTAAACAACCTATTATGTGGTCAATTTTCACGAAGGAAATGATAGCACATTATGAGGATACAAAGAGCAACACCTTCTTTAGAGCAACGCCACAACAATTGGAAAGAGTAAAAGAGCTTTGTTACATAGTGGAAAGTAAAATTATGGCAACAAAGAAGTCTACCCCTCACAACTATAAAGATGGAAGTGTTGTTTCTTCTAGCCTTCCACAACCTACAAGGGTTACACCACAACAATTGGAAGAAAAAAGAGAAAAGGGGCTTTGTTACAATTGTGATAGCAAATGTACTAAAGGTCATAAGTGTGCTAAGAAGAAATTAGTTTACATAGAGTATGAAGAGGAGGAAAAAAATGATCAAGAAACATCAAAAGAAGAGGATATACGCCAGGACCCAACCCCAGAGAAAGAAGAAATAAATCAGACCATATCTTGTAAAGCATTGGCAAGAATTACCACTCAAACTCTCAAGATAGAAGGACATATCAAGAAGAAAAAACTGCAAGAAGTGAAAAATCACATCGAGAAAGAAGAAATGAATCCAACCATATCTTGTAATTCATTGGTCGAAATTACCACTCCTCAAACTATCAAAGATAGAAGGGCATATCAAGAAGAAAAATGTTCAAGAAGCGAAAAATCACATCGAGCATCAAGAAATGAATCCGACCATATCTTGTAAAGGATTGGAAGAAATTACCACTCCCCAAACTCTAAATATAGAAGGACTATCAAGAAGAAAAATGTTCAAGCAGTGAAAGATCACATCGAACATCAATAACAAGTTCTCCAACTTTTAAAGGATAACACCACTTTGGTGCAAAATCAAATGAAACAATAGGAAGATCAATATCGTAGTGAAAAATGTTTTGATGTAGGTGATTGGGTATTTTTACTGCTACATCTCAAGCAAGCTATTTATGAGAAGGAAATGTTGGCAATACTATATGCACTTAAGAAATGGTGACCTTACCGAATGGGAAGAAACTTTGAGGTAAAAATGGATCATGATAGTCTTAAATACTTTTTAGAACAACTATTATCTTTAGAAGAACAAAAAAAATGGGTCACAAATATGTTGGGTTATGACTTTGACATCATCTATAGAAAAGGGAAGCAAAATTTTGTTGCAGATGCACTCTCAAGAAAGGATAAGGATGTGGAAGTATTGTTTTGTGCTATTTCTATTATCCAACCAGATTGGATAAACGAAGCAAGGGATGAAAGGAAGAAGGATGAAGAAGTATGGGCACTTATTCAAAAGTTGCAAAAGATCCCAATTCAAACAATATTGCCAGAAATTGAAGAGGAAGGAAAAATCATATTGGATCCTGGAGCAAACACAGAAACAAGAACTCGACAGCTACGAAATCGATCAATTTCAGAGTACCTCATCAAGTGGAAGAACTTACCCACTGAAGATTCCACATGGGAGGACAAGAATTTTATATAGAAGCATCAAGAACTACTCAAGCATTGAGAACAACATTTTTTGAAGGAAAGAGGCATGTCAGGCCCCTATACTACTAGTGTAACCCCTTATTGTTATCAATACAACTCCCTTATTAATATTGTTGTGCCCCTATTTTCCCCTATTGTTATTACTATGCCCCATAGAATCCCTCTATTGTTATTTTTGTGGGTTTATATTATTATTGTTAGGTCGGTTGAGTTATATTGTGACTCCTTAGACTCCTATATATAGAAAGGAGGTTTTGTCATTTGAAGCATCCAAGAATTGTTCATTTGTGTAATGTAAAAGAGGTTGCCCCCTCGAAGAGGCTGAATTCTAATACATTCAACTATATTTTCTTTCTTTTTGTGAGCTGGTTTCATAACACCATGTCGAAGAGAATTGGAGGGAGGAATATTCCTGATGGGCTGTTGAGTAGAGAAGGGAAGATCTTCTTTGTGTTTAATGGGGTAGTGGAAGAGAGTGCCACTACTAATTGATGGTTGGATAAGATGCCCTCAATGCCCTTCAATTTATAGAGTAGTTGAGCATGAGAGTAGAATGGTTCAATTGAGAGAGATAGAAGCTTGTAGCTTGGTTTCTTAGCCTTGGTGGCCTCATAGCCCAACTTGGGGGTTGCTCCTACGTAGCCAATTTCATGCACCATCTTCCATTGACAAAGAAGTATTCCATTATTCTTTATGAATATTCAAAGTTTACAATTATTTTATTATTTAGAAATGTATGTGAATGCATGTTTGTGTGTGAATGATTAATTATGAGTATGGGCACTAGGGTGCCATTAATTCTTAGTCAATGCTTGTATATTCCACTATATTCATGATGCTGCATGGTCTTTGAGGGTTGGAATTCTCGTGTCTTGGATTGTGGCTACCTATTTCGTAGCTAGGAAATTTCAATTGGGATGCCACAAAATTGTCTCAATTCTTTTAACACCTCAAAAGGTGACGATATTGAAGTGAGAGTTTATTGTAACCCCTAAGCTTCAAGGAATTTTTCTTTGGCTTTGCATGTAGGAAAACGTAATTCTTCACTGCAAACCTTATGGAGTTAAGCATCTACAAAATACTTTTTACCATCTTGGAATGCCTTCAATTGTTTCTAGCTTGGAATGCGTTGAATTGTTGTAGAATTGTGACAACATGCTCTTCCTTTTTTTTTCAACATAGCTAGTCCAATCATGACTACTTGCTCTCGTCGATTTATGGATGACACAATGTTAAAACTAATTGTGTTCCCATTCTTTAAATATTCTTTTCAAAAATTGGAAGTGAACTTTGTATCTCTATACAAAAGATGTTTTTGATAATTCATGTAAGAAAAATACTTCCCTTCAAAAATTACAATAATGTCTAGTGCTTTATGTGAAGAAGAAACACTGATGAAATCCACCACTTTAGTAAGCCTATCCACTACGACAATGATGGAACCATTCTTCTTTCCTGTCATGGATGACCCATCACAAAATCCATGGAAATTTCTTCCCGTTTCTGTTATGGAATTGGCATTGGTTGTGATAACCCAATGGGGTGTTGACATTCCACTTGCGCATTTGACATCCAAAAAATTTGGCAACATATTTAGTTGCATAATTTTTCATTTTGGTCAATAATATTGCTTCCTCAATTTTGTTATAGTGTTTTGGTTAGTGGGATGTCCAACATTGGTGGATTGTGTGCCTCTTTCAAAACTAGTTTCTTTATTCCAACATTGTTGGGCACATAAATTTTGTCCCTATATCTAGGAGGACCAGTTTCAAGTATATTATCAATTCTCTGTAAGGGATACATGTTCATTGTTGTAGCTTTATTTAATTGCCTACAATTAATGCATAATTTAAGTGCCCCTTCCTTTACAAAAAACATGGGTGCTCCCCTGGGTGAGACATGTTGAGGATTCTTATGTAGTAACCTTAAGTGTAGTGCATGTTAAACAACATGAAAGATTAACCATGAAAATATAGTGTGTAAACAAAGAAGAACATAGATTGAATATCAGAAGTGTTGAATTTTCTACAAGATGCACAATGAATACAATTTTCTACCAGATAATTACTTCCAAATGATTTTCACACAATATTCTTATGCTATTGATATCATTAAGCAATTACACTTCAGAAAATATCAACATTAAATGCAATGGAAACAATAAAGGTCATAGAAAGACAACCATGCAATAGACACAAAAAAAATTCACCTAAGAAACCCAACCTTGGGAGAAAACCCAACAACTTTTCTTTAGGAGAAATGATTCTTCAATAAGGTTTACAAATTCAATTTGTCTAGAAAATGGTGCGAATATCCAAGTCAAAACACTAGTCAAACTTGGTCAAACTCCAACAAGTCAACACTGGTCAAACCGCCCAAAATACTCAAAAGTCAACAATGGTCAAATAGACATCCTGCAGTCAAAATTCGACACTATGATCAACTCTCGAACCTACGGTAAAAGTCTGCACGTGTGGCCTGTGGTTGGTTAAGCTATGGTCAAATCTACACGTGTGAGTTTGTACATTTGTGGTCAACTCTTGGTTAAACAATCTCGTCAAATCTCAGTGAACTTCAGTGAAATTCAACATCCTTGTTACACATGCAACTGCTCTAAGAGAGATAGGATGATGATGAAAGAGAAGGTTAATTTCTCTTTCTTGATCATGAAAATGAAATGTCACGTCAACTATATATATACTAGTTGAATGGGGTGAAATAATCCAAGGGATAGATCCCTTCACCCTCCTAAGCCGAATTGACTTTTCTGGGTCAACTTGTTATTCAAAAATCAAATTTTTATTTTATTCTTCATAATTCTTCAAGGCCGACTTAGGCATGTGGGAATACCTCCCAATTCTACAAAAAACATCAACACCCTCTTAGCGAGGGAGGTATTCTCCTTTGTTGCAAACATATTTATTCTTATTTGAAATTTCTCCTCCACAACAAAAGTTCATGAGGTCGCTATGTTGATGTAGTGCCTTTTCACATGCATGTTTATAGATCACTCCATCCTGGAGTTGGCAATGTGACTCCTCACATGCTCATCTAAAGATCACTCCATCCTGGAGTAGGCAATGTGAGTATCCTGGGCCATTTACCCCTGACCAAATTAGTGTGGTTCCTTAGGTAAATGCATCAATCTCCTCTGGTCAAATCAGGAGAGAATATGCCCCTGGACCATTCACCCCGGGCCAAATCAGCATGGCCCAACCAAAGTCTTTTATGGCTTCTTAGGTGAATTACATCAATCTCTGCTAGTCAAATTAGCATGACCTAGTGAAAGTGCTTCATGGATTCTTAGGAGAAGATCTATCCAATCCTGAAAAGACATCATCACTTCCTCTCAATGAGGGAGACATTTTGCATCACGCCAAGCTTGTCTATGAAGTATACAAATTTCGCTATAGACATAGGCATGGTGAGAATGATTGTAATTTGGTCATTTGTGGATATGTATTGGAGCCTCAATTCTCCTTTCTGCACCATGTCTCGGATGAAGTGATATTTGATCTCAATATGCTTTGACCTATCATGAAAAGGTGAATTCTCTAAAATCTTAACGCAACTTTAATTATCACAATGTATCAAGGTCATCTCTAGCTCCTAATCAAATAGCCCTGCAAGTATTTTCCAAAGCCACACTGCTTCCTGACTTGTGACACTAGCTGCAATATACTCTGCCTCTGTTGTACTGAGTGAGACAAAATTTTTCTTCCTGCTAAACTAGGATATCATAGCCGATCCCAAGTTGAAGCAACACCTTAAGGTGCTCTTTCCGTCCTTTGCATTCCCAGCCCAATCTGAATCAGTATATCCCTATAACCTTACTTCACCGCTTGAGACATATCTCAAACCATATCTAATTGTACCACGCAGGCACCTCAACACATGCTTTGTTGCAACCCAGTGTATCTACCTCGACTCAACTATATACTGGCTCAAGGTGTTCACTACAAAGCAAATATTAGGCCATGGTTAACTTTGTACATCAAGGATCTTATCAACTCCCTATACATTGTGGGGTCCACCAAATTTGAATTTGAAGCGATATCACTTAGCTTCTTCAAATTGGTCACCATAGGTGTAGCCATGGACTTACAGTGCATCATACATAATCTCCTCAAAATATGGACAATGTACTTCCCTTGTCCAAGGAAAATCTCATCGAGTCTTTGCCATACCTCTAATCCTAAGAAATAATTCATCAGGCCAAGATCCTTCATCTTAAACTCAGAGGTTAACTCCCTCTCGCACTTGACGATGAGCTTCTTTTCCCCAGTAAGGAACATATCATCAACATACAACACCAATATCAAAGGATCACCATCAACAACCATGGAGTAAAGGTCAGGATCCACATCACTCTTGGTGAAGACAAAGCTTATCAAGTATCCGTCAATCATGGAATACCAAACACTGGGTGCTTGCTTGAGTCTGTACAAAGCCTTCTTCAATTTGCAAACATGGGACTCCTTCCCATGTACCTCAAAGCCTCGAGGTTGTTCTATGTACACTTCCTCCACAATCACACCATCAAGGAATGTGATCTTTACATCCATCTGATGTATCTTCCAACCCATAACTGAAGCAATAGAAACAACAGTTCTAATGGAAGTGTACCTAGTGATTGGAGCAAACATCTCCTCATAGTCCACTCCCTCTTTCTGGGAGAAACCTCTTGCCACGAACCTCGCTTTGTACTTCTCGATGCTGCCATATATTGCATGCTTGATCTTATAGATCCACTTGGAAGTCGCCACTAATTTCCCCTCTGCTCTCGACACTATCTCCCATACATCATTCTTCATGATGGACTGATACTCCATCCTAGCATCCTTCCAAACCTGCTGGATTGCTACCTCCTCATAACTAGAAGGATCAAAATCAATGATGTGGCTCATTAATGCGACATAACTTGAGAACCTCTGAGGTCTTTTGTTTTCCCTAAAAGTACCTGTAGGAGCTGACATCCTACAAAGTGACACAAAGCCACAATGGCTTCTTCCTTATCACGATAACATCACTTGGGGGATCCACTGGCTCTACTGAATCCTCCTGGTCATCTAGAGGATGAACAAATGGAATAGAGAGACTTGTACCTACATCCTTCGGAGCCTCTTGCTCCTCATTATTGATCTCCATGTGGGATTCTCTGGACCTCCTAAAGGTTACCTCATCAAAAGTAACATCCTGACTTACCTCAATTTGACGTTGTCTTGGAATGTAGATCGTGTATGCTTTCAAAGTTTCATTGTATACTACGAAGGTACCCTTCTTCCCATAAGGTTCCAACTTCTCCCTCTTCTCCTTGGGCACGTGAACATATACAATACAACCAAAGATCATCAAATGATTGAACTTTGGCTTCACTCCTGTGAATCTGTTGAATTTTTGTGGCTATGGTTGGTCTTCATAATTTATCTTTTAGCCCTTGTAAGTATAAAGAATTTGTAAGATATGCTCTTCATGTCATTTTGATTATTTATCCATTGAAAGAATTTATATAACACATGTTCTTCATGTCAGATTTAAAAGAGAAAATTTTGAAATTTAAATTTTGAATTTTTGGCCCCGAAAAAGTAAAGTCGGCCTAGTCAAGAGACATACCCATTTTGGACAAGAAAAACACTATATAAAGGCATTCAACCTCCTCCACAAAGGCACCATTCAACCTCTCACAAGAAAGACAATTTCTAGGCATCCAATCAAAGGACAAGAAGAACAAAAAGGACGAAAAGAAGGACAAATATCGTATCTCTTTATCTAACTTGCATTATCTCTCTCTAGACCTCTCACGTGTGACTTTGTCGTAGGCCGAAATTCTCGGAAGGTTGAGTTTTTCTGGGCATATTCTTGAGGCCAAAATTAGGCCTAGTGCAACTTAGATCATAGGGAGTTGTTGGACAGAATGGGAGGCTTGAATTGAGGGTTGTTGAACAGGTTTTACCATAAGCGTTGTTGGTCAATTTGACCTCATAGTTGACTAGAAACATTAGATGTATCTCTTGTTGAGCTGATGAATATCTAAGAAAAAGGTTGTTGGGTTTTTCTCCTAAGTGGGTTTTCCCGAGGTAAATTTTGTGTTCTCTTTGTGCATTGTGATTTCCACTGTCCTTATGGTTTTATGGTTGAATTTCTGAAGTGTAATTGCTTAATGATAAACTAGAATTGTTAAAAGAAGATCTATATCATTAGAAGTGATTATCAATATTTCATAAATATTTTGCTTGTATCTATTGCACTAGAAAACTCAACAAATTCCTCCTCAAGAGTCTTGTCCTCCAATATTTGGTGAGGACTCCAATTCTAAACATAAATAGTTGCGCTGACTACCTCTACCCATAAGAACATGGGTAGATTCCTAATCATGAATCATCACTTTCACAATAGTCCTATTCTTCCTTTCCGCAACTCCATTATGCCGAGGGTTGTAAAGAACTATCCACTCCCTCTTGATCCCTGCCTCCTTGTAGAACTCATTAAAGTCTTTGGAAGTATACTCTCCTCCATTATCTGACCTCGAGACTTTGAACTTCCTTCCTGTTAAGTTCTCTACCTAAGCTTGGAATCCCTAGGACTTATTGAAGACCTCATCCTTGGTCTTCATAAAGTAGATCCAAGTCTTTCGAGAGAAATCATCAATGAATGTTACATACTACAAGTAGCCACCCAAGGAGGATGTCGTCATAGGTCCACATACATCTGAATGTATTAGATCCAAGATTCCATTGGGTCTACAATCATGACTCAAAAAAGATCCCTTAGTATTCTTTTTAAGTGCACAACCCTTGCAAACACCATCATGCTCTACTGGAAGTTTTGGAAGACCTGTAACCATCTTTCTTCAATGTTGGCAAAGCCTAGTAATACAAGTGAGCAAATATCTGATGCCATAGCTCACATAAACTAATAGTGTCATGTATCAATGCCTGGGCTGGATGTCCTATCAGTCTATATAGTCTTCTGTCTCGAACACCAATCACTTCTACTAAGTCTATGCTTGAGCCCTTAAGCCATTCAAGAAACTGTCCATCCACAAATGCAAATCTATAACCTCTATCTTCCGATGTTGAGGTAGAGAACATATTCTTCTTCAATCGTAGTACAAATAAAACTTCTCTCATGTATAGATAGTCTCTGGACTCTAGTTGAATTGAAGTTGTTCCAACTCCTTTCACTGCATACTTGGCATTGTCTCCAAGTTCCACCTATAATGCTAAAAGATGAATCCCTTTTTGTCAAATCTATGAGAGCATCTCAAAAACTAGTCATGTGCCTAGAAGCACCATTGTCCACCAACCAGATGTCATTACTCTTTGTAATAGTGGAAGAAAGAGCATAAACAAAGACTTTATCTTCAGCTCCCTCTGGTTCTAGAATAACTTCCTTCTGAAGATTGGTAACACTTTTTAAATTGTCTTCCATTTTGAGACTTGGCAGGAGATCAAAAAATATAGTCAAGTTGTTGAACACTTGTCTTTTAGGCTGACTTCAATGGTTTCTCTTTCAAAAATGCTTTTGTACCATGTTGAATTTTCTACAAGGTGCATAGTAGAATACAATTTTCTACTGCATAATTACTTCTAATGATTTTTCACACAATATTCTTATGCCAATGATATCATTGAGCAATTACACTTTAGAAAATACCAACGGTAAATGCAACAAGAACAAGTAAAGATCATAGAAAGACAACCATGCACAATAGACAAAAAAAAATTTCACCTAGGAAAACCAACCTTCGGAGAAAACCCAACAACTTTTCTTTAGGAGAAATTATTCTTCAACAAGGTTTACAAATTCAATTTGTCTAGAAATTTGTGCTAATATTTGGGTCAAAATACCAAACAAACTACAGTAAGTCAACACTGGTCAAACAACCCAAAATACTCAAAATTCGATAGTGGTCATATAGACATTTGACGGTTTGGTAAAATTATACATGTGTGCCATGTGGCTAGTCAAACTACGGTCAAATCCACATGAGCAAGTCCATACATTTGCGGTCAACTCTTGGTAAAATAGTCTGGTCAAATCTTAGTCAACTTCAATCAAACTCGACCTCCTTCTTGATACTTGTACACTGCTCTAAGAGAGATAAGATGATGTCATGAGAGAAGGTTATTTTCTCTTTCTTGATCATGAAAATGAAATGTTGCATCATCTATATATACTAGTCGAATGGGGTGACATAACCCAAGGGGAACGTCACTTCACCCTCCTAGGCTACACAAAAAATCAACAAAAATAAACATGGATCTCCATCTTATTTAAGAAATAGAAGAAAATGTGATAATATTGTGCCTTTGTTTCCCATGGTGGGTGAAGGGGGTTGAAACTCTCAAATTATGTTGAATTTTCACCGACACTCAAAGAAGATACAAATGAAAGAATGGAGGAATGAGATAAGAGGGAACACTAAGTACAAGCTATATTATCTCATAGATACTCCTTAATTTCTAAAGGAGTTGAATGCCTCATGTTCACCTAAGGGGAACATGAGGTGGATGACAACTCAGCATGTCCCACTAAAGGGGACAAGGGGAATACTTCATTCCCTCATGTTTCCTCTATACAATTTAACACATACGGGAAGCCTCTTTAATACATAAGCCTAAGTCAGACAATAACATGCATCCTTCATAAGGTGACCTTGTCCAAGATACACACATCCTCAAATGGAACTAATATTTATGCGAGATTCATCTCCTTAATAAAATCTAGAGCAATGTCGGGTGGCAAACCTAATACCAACCATGTGCTATCCTCTTGATAATCTGCCTGAATAGCAAATACCCATCTTTCACCCATTGAGTGCAATATCTTGACATGCATTAGCTATCTCGTGTGCAAATCTAGCCCCAACAACTCCCCAACCTCAACGATTGGTTTGCCTTTGAGTCAATTCCCAGTAACATTTGGAAGAAATTTAAACAATCTGATCTCAACCCTAACCAAATGCAAGTAGAGGAATGCCACTGCAACTATCCTTGTTTGGAAGATCACTTAATCAAACCAACACATCTCAACCACTTTGCCTCATTGTTGGCCTCTCACGAGCCATCTCCTTGTGTATCTCTACCATTCACATACCTCATATGCATATTGATCCATTGAAATTGAATTTTCCACTATCCTCCATCTTAAAAGCATCAAAATGCATATGTTATTATGTTGAAAATGACCAATCATCATCTCAATGCACTACTATGTTGAAACTAACATTGCTAAAAATGTAAGCATTGAGCAGATAGACTCTACTTTTGATCCTGAACTTTGTAGCCGCAGAAGGTCTTCTAGTTTGGTGTCTTAACTAGGAAGATCTTGTTTTGCCTCTTTAGGAGCCCGCATGAAACATGCAAGATGTGCATGAGGGTTATGTGTGACATGCAAAGTATGCATGAAGGTTGCATGAGACATAAGACATGCATTAGGGTTGCATAAGACACACATGACATGTAAGCTATTTATAACTTCTTTCTTATGTTCAGGAAAAGGCCTAAGAAAAGCAAGTTACGTGACTTATCTTTAGTAACTCAATGATTTAATCTAAGCCGTCAATCTATGCCTTAATAAAGTTATAAATTCAACTGCGATTCAACCTAAGGGAGGAGACTAAGACATAAGCATTGTTGAATATTGAGTGAGTGATTTGTTGAGTGAGAAGTCTCAACTTGATTGGGGACATTCAGGAGGATGTTGAGGAGATTTTGGGAGGAAATTGAGATGCTGAATTGGAGGAAGGAGTCCGCACAACAAGGAATTAAGCCATAGCCCACATATGCGAGTGAGGAAGGGTGTAGATAGTCCACATGTGTGATACGATAGCCGTGGATAACACATGTGACGTCAAGGAGGGCCGTATAGACTGAGATCTTGATCAGGTAGGACAAGTTTTGCTGAGGTTGAATTTCTTAGGCAGTGAGGGGTTTTCTCGGGCATAACTTCTTAGTAAGAGGTCGAGTTACAAGTCTTCTTATTAGTTTTAAATTCATGTGCATTTCTCTATAGGTCTGATCCATATTTTCTGAGTTAATAACATTTCAGAAGGGTTTTGTAGGTGAATTTTTTTGTTGTACGTGTCATTGCTTTCTGAAATTTATTTAGTAAAATATTCTTTTGGGTATTGTTAAATTGCTTAGTGAAATTAAATCAGCGCTAATAAGAGTTTAAATTAACAGGGACCTTCTAATAATGTGGTGTTGTAGAAACACCATTATATGATCATCTTGTATCAAGTACAAATCCTCTCTATGGTTTGTTAACTTATGCAGATGTCTATAAATATTTAGCCATGTAAGGCTGATTTGAAAGCAAAAAGGACTTACACATAAACTCTAAGTAGCTCCAAACCCATCACATCATTCGTCCCAAAAGAATAATCCTCCTAAAGCAATTAAAAACTCAACACCCCCAATACATAACTATCAAAGCCCCTCCCCTAGCTCAATGGGTGACTAGCCCCTAATCAAGCTTGGGGAATCTAACAATCTAAATTTAGGTTGGAGGTGTAGGGGACATAGAATGTGCAGAGGTGAAAAGTGCAGGAAATATGCAGAGGCCAAGAGCTAATATTCATAAAGGTATAAGAGGCAATGCTAAACTCAACTGCAGAGCACACATCTGCAGAAGTTAGAGGGCACTAATCCTTAGGGTTGTGGATTCTAGTCTCTCAAATCTCATGTACGCAAATTCAAATGTGGACACATAACACTAGGGTGCGGTAGATTTGATACATAGGTGGTGACACTTTGGCATAATTTATAGCATGAGCATGCCCATTAAAAAACAAAAGAAATATGGTCTATGCATGCACACCCTCTAGATTATTGATCTATAAACAGCAAGCCTATGGCCTGTCCTTTTCACTAATACAGATCCTAACTTATCTGAATTTTTTTTATTCAATTGAGTTTAGTTTTCTTCAAGACTAATTCATTTATATGGTTCTATTTATGTGTTCATTTCTCATTCTCTGATTCCAAGTCTATTGGTTGCACAGGCTTTAGAGAAATACTACCGTTCATCTAATTCCAACCAAATCAAATGAAAATTTGGTTGAGTGTAGTGCTCAGCCCAACATTTTCTTTTCTATTGTAATGCATATAACAAACTGTTATGTGGACTTATCTCTCTTGCGGAAAAGAGCGATCTCCCTAGACTTCAAAGAAACCTAGTAACAAACAACCAGGAACTGCTACCTTTCTCTAGACTATGATTGACTGAAACAAATACTATGATAGAGGCCACTTACTGTTCAAATGAAATGATTGATGAAGTCCCCTTCAAAGCTTTCGATCATTTGCTCCTCGATGCTTTAGAGATCCTCCCGTCGCTCCCTGCAACTTCTCCACGATTTCCTAAAAGAGATCTACATAGACAGAAACAAACACGAGATCAAAGCATTCAATATATAACATAAGAGATAAATGGACTAATTAACTAATCATCTATCATAAACTGATCAATATGCAATCACAATCAATGTAGATGATCAAGGAATCCTACAAATTATATCAACTAAGAGGTAATTGAGAAAGAACAATTGCCTTTATATTAATAAAATGGACAATAGCCTTACAACCATGTAGCCTTGATGTTGCAAGTCCCTTCCCACAATCTCCAACCCTCTCCTTAGATGAATAGCCTTACTACCTTATTCCTGCAGCATAAGCTTACTTCCAATGGTCCTCCCTAATCCTCAGGCATGTGTTAGCTTTATAGGCCAAGAGTGGGAAGTTGGGGATCCATTTTTCATGGGATGAGATCCACTAATGGTGGGATAGGGATTCCATAAAGAGAGGGAGTTGCTCCATGATGGGAGGGAGCAAGACTGAATAAAAAACCATTCAAAGCTTGTTGGTTGGGATAGATGCTACCAACAATGCTTCTAGACTTTACTTTTTATTTTTACATGCATTAAGTCATGTTTGCAGGTCATAGTGTAAGACAGTGCATACTTCTTAATGGACTCGTCTGTGCATGCACAAAAATTGACTAGGGAACTATGCTGGAAGCCAAAAATAGGGTTTTGTACCATGGGATCTAGGAATTCCACTTTCTTTGGGATAATTTGGATTCTAACTTTGCAGGGAAATGCTTTGGGACACATTTGTGGGTTAGAGATTGAAGTCAAAGACATGAAATAATTAAACAAGCGTTACAATGTAATATATAATATCATCGCTAAGGTAGGCATTCCCATACTCAGAACATAAATATCTCAAAGAACAATGCAAAAATAAATTTGAAGATCCTTGTCTATAGGCGACATAGTATGGACACAACGATCAATGGATCTTTGTTTACAATCATGGATATTTAATAACTCCACGCAGCCTGGAGGGATGAAACTAGATATAGGGTCTTGATCTCCACCTCTTGATCTGTAGTACGAATCTAGCCATGCAAGTGAATGTCTCGTAGTCAAACATGGTAGAAACCACTCTATTACCAGCCAATGATGTCAATTGTTAACAAGTGCAAGAGAAACCACCAATAATGACAATGGCTCTCAAGGTACTTCTAATACAATCTATGAAGTGAAAATAGATGTGTTGATGTCGAACACTCATAGAATTGTTCGATCAAAGGTCAATGATGAGAACCTGTCGTCGAAAGCAAGAAACCTGCCATTAAGGCATGTAGGCTTCAAGGTACTGAAGGTTTCTATATCAACTTCCTAGATAATGAGTTGAAGTCGATAGGAAGTGACCCATCGCAGGAGGCCCCACAACATGAAACTCATGTCAAGTTTTGAAGAATAGCAGTTGGGAGTAATCCAGAACTGACTCAAGGATGGTCGAAGAAACTAAAGGCTATGACTAGCAAAGTAATTTGGTTGAGGTTGGACTTCTCTTGAACATACCATAGACACAACATGATGACTTGGCAACAATTGACTCAAAAAATTAAACCCAAACCAATCAAATACTTTCAACAAGGTATGGTCAATTAGGAGACAAATGTATTTCCCAACCCAAACACAAAAAGTGATGGAGTGTCATGTTTAAGAGCGACACACTGCCTTTTACAAATACAAAACAAAGATTCTTTCCCACTTTTCCCCCACCATTATTGGAAAATACCTCTTTATTTTTTAGAAGCTTGAGGAGGATAACATATGCTTGTCCTATAAGCTCATCCTTTGGATGAGTTCTTTGAAGTATTTGTAACGAACCCTAAAAAGGAGTGGTTCGGTCTCATCATGCTTAACGAGTCCTGCATTATTTAGATTTTATGAGTCTAATGAAGGGGTAACTTGATGTCGTTTTCATGTATAAAGAGTTTGAAAAGACATGAAAATAAAACTCATTCAGTTCTTTCAATGTAAATTTTAGCGAGCCCAAAGAAAGTAAAGCTTAGTGTTTTTCAGTTGTAGGGAGTCAGGAGAAAAACATAAGTAAACTCCACAATGTCCTTTTTCGTAAATTTAGTCTCTCAAGCTCGGAAAAAGGGTAAAATAATGTAGGAGATAACTCTATTGACCATGATTAGTCAACATATACCTTTTTCGTAAATAGTTTGTCTCAATCCGTAAAAGGGGTAAACTTATAGTGAATAGGCGGTTGTTCATTCACTTTTACGAGTTCGAACAATCAAGTACTCGACGATATTTTCGTTCTTAAGGAGTCTGAAAAGCGCATAAAGAAAACTCCAAGTTTTCATTTTTTCGTAAGTTTTAACATGTTCAAAAAAATGATAAAAATATACTTGGTACCAAAATGATTTGTTTTCTATAAATAGCCTAAGACCTGCACACTTAAGCTCGAAATAATTATCTTTGCTAAAAAGTAAAGAGAAAAACATAATAAATCTGGACTTTAAAGGTTAATAGGCAAAAATAATATTTTAATAGGCCTAAAAAACTTATAAAAGCCCAAAAAGTAAATTTTTTTTTACCATTTGCGTTTTTAACCTTTTGAGAGTGATAGAAGTCATTTTCACCAGAAACTTCAGAGGCAGTTTCTGGGCAAACTGTTGTGTGAAACGCGAACCACCTTTTTTAGGTAGATCATCTCTCCAAGATCTTCATTTTCATGTTTTTTATTTAGAATTTCACCATAAATTTGGATTTTTTGGGGAGGATTTTCAAAATGAAATTCGCCCTCGATGTGCATGGGTCACCCTTATCGGGCTTGCACACATAGACCAATTTTTTTAGTATAAAAAACGTGATGTGCACGGTTTCTAAGAAGACAACCACGCACATCTGCACTGTCTAGCATAGTTGGCTATGCACAGCACCGAGGGCACAAAGAAAAAAAATAATAAATTAATTAATTAAAAAATAAATAATTAAAAATAAAATTGAAAAAACACCATTTTTATAAAAAATAAAAAATGAAAAACACCCATTTTTTTTACTAATTTTTTCCATCATTGCTTGTAATGATCTCTTATGCTTGTTTGAGCTGCAAATATGGAGTGGAGAGGGCGTGAACATGGAGAAGAAGCCATAGGTGCTTTAAACCATCCAGAGACCATACAAGCATTGACAAATTGTGACCTGTACAAGTTTTTCACCATTCCGGGCATGAAATCCCAATTAGACTTGCTAGAATGGATGGTGGGTAAGTGGAACGTTCAAGAAGAATGTTTCATATTTGGAGACCATAGACTTGTCATTGATGTTGATGACATTTACTTCTTGACTAGAATTCCACACCATGGGGTGGAAATCCATTTGTTTGGGAATAGGCGAGGTGGCGAAACCAATGCCGCTTATCTGATACAACATTATACTAACGGAATTGCTCTCAAAGATGGGAGAATTGACATTAAAACCATCTCATGGCTTCCCTTGTAAGCTATCGGGTTCACTGTTGCACAGACGTGCGGTAGTGTAGCTCTGCATTTAATCACAAAGGCTTAGATGCAAACCATTGTAGAGTTTTGGAAACCTACTATATTCAACTCCAACGAGATTGTTCTTGCCAATCTGAAAGGGCAACTGACTAGAGTCAAAATAGGTAGACTCAAAAACTTTGGGTACGGTGCCTTTGTTATCTCATTTGCTCTAGAGCAGGTCCCTCTTCTCACTCCACAGGTAGCTATAAAGAGAGGAGGACCTTGAGACCCTCACATGTTGAAAGGGGTCACACTTATGGCATGCCACGGAGGTGGCCAAAGACCAATGATCATATATACTCTTGACTTCTTTGAGTGGCCGGAAAATCAAATCATCATGATTGAAGATTTTCCATACATAGGGATAGATTACACAGACGATCCAAACATGCCACGACCACTTGGGATGTAGTGGGGCAATATAGGTAAAACTTCACACTTTGGTTGATTTTTTAAAATTTTCATCTTTTTGTTATTTTTTGGCCTTCCAAAACCAATTGTCTGAAATTATCATGCAGATGTAGCCCTAGTGAGACCAACTGGATTACACAGATATGATAAGCATGGTGAGCAGCCAATAGCTCCCACAGAGCCGAACTCGGATGCGATGGAGATATTAACAAAGATAGAGCACAACCTTGAGAGGTTGACATTGGACATCCCTGATGTCGGGATAGATGACTTGCCTCTCTGTTATCAGAGGCACACTATGGGGGTTCACGGACCTATAAACCGTTTGCTATGACAAGTAGCACATACTATTGTATGCTACCATGATCATCATCATGCGTAATCACTATTATGAGTGTTAGATTTTTTTTTGATGATGTACTAGTATGTTTGGAAAATAAAGGCGACGGGGCCTCATGTCTTTGGATGACATTTTTGTAAAAGCCACACTTTTTACAGACACTTATCTAATGAAAGCTACTACTTCTGTTTCAGTCTATCTTGTACAATATATGGATGAATATTGCATTGATTTCTTTACAAATGTTTTACAAGTGCGAATTTAACACATAATTAGCCAATGCATGAGTTAATGTGTTTTCTCGGAATATGTTGATACTCAATATAATCAAATTCTCTTTCCAAGAGATGAACCGACAAAAACATCCTTAATATGGAAGCACTTATAACTGAATAAACACCATTCAAATGCAATATTATGTGTTGCGAATCTAACCTAACGATCAATCGATGAATGCCAAATGAAATGGCATCAGATAATAGCTCAATCATTGCATTATACTCTGCAATATTATTCATTGTTCGACCAAGGCATATCCCATGAATAGAAACTAACTCATCTGTGGGCAAATAAATGTCCCGGGCTACTGAAGATAAATTCTGAGTACTACGACTAGCGCCATCAATGAAGCCAATGTAAGCTTGAGGGAGCGTCGACATTTGCAAATCAAGTGTAACACAAGATAAGTAGAAGAATTAGCGGAAAATCATAAAAAGTTGCTAAAAATTGCCACACGTAAACTATACTACAAAAATATACACAATTTTCACCAAACAATCTAAGCATAATATCTCTTTAGGTAAAGAACATTTATGAGCTTTCCAAAAGGAATTATGTCATAATCAACTAGTTCATATGCCCCTTTTGCTAGTGCATGTCTTACAACATAAGGGCCATGCTATGTGGGCTCCAATTTACCAGCTCGTAACTTATCGTGTTCTTGATCATAGACCAAGAATAAATCACCCTCTGCATACAAATGAGGTTTGAAATTTTTATCATATTGTGCTTTAACTGGCTCCTTTTGGGCCTCACTAGCTAATGCAACATCACAACAAGTCTCATCGAGACATGCTAAGTACAAGAAATGTTCTTCCTCGACAGAAGTGGCTGGTAATAATTCAATTTCCAGTTTCAAGGACGGCATCTCACATTCAATCGGTAGAACTGCTTCCATGCCGTAAACAAGTTGAAAAGGAGTAAATCCAGCCGAAGTTTTTGTTGTGGTATAGTATGCCAACAAGGCTGGATAAAGCATTAGATGCCAATCTCATTTATGAGTCCCGATAATCTGTTTAATCACGGTGGTTAAAACCTTGTTAACGACTTCTACTTAGCCATTGGCCTACGGGTAATATGGAGTAAAACTGTAGTGACGCGGGTCTGGCTTCGTGGTAAGATCGGTTATCATAAAATTTCAAAAATGGCTACCATTGTCCGTGACGATAACTTATGGAACTCTGAACCGAGCAATCACATGATTGAACATGAAAATGGATGTTGTTTTACCATCATCCTTATATGTAGGCATCACCTCGACCCATTTCTTAAAATAATCTACCATAAGGATAATGTACCCATGCCCCCTGACTTAGTGAGGATTACATGTAAGGAAATTGATGCCCCATTTAGAGAAAGAACCAACAACAATAATTGGGTGAAGAGGAGTTGGGTGTGCAAGCATTTTTCGATCACAGATTTGACAATTATAGCATTTCTGGACTACAGTTATACAATCTTTAAACATAGAAGGCCAGAAATACCCTACGTGCAGGATATTTTCAACAGTGGAAAACCCTGACATATGACCACCACAAGCTCCAGAATGGCAGTCAATTAATGCCTTTTCATCTTCCTTGTGTTTTAAACATCGCTTGAAGATAGAATCAACACCACGACGATAAAGTGTATCGCCAATAATATGGTATTGTTGGGATTGATATCAGAAACGACGACGATCAGTTCGACTAAGTTTTGATCAAAATGTCCGGGTCTAAAGATAAATGATGATATTTCCATACCAGGTATCTAAAGTACTAATTAGAAAGAGAGATTCATCTGGAAGAGAATCCTCTACCACGTTTTCCGTCTTAGCACGAGGAAAGTCACATAATAATAACGATTTCTTAGATTTAGATTCAATGAATTCCAGATCGAATTCGTGTAGGATGACTATCCATTTGGAATACTTAACCCTAGAAATTTTCTGGTAAGAATGTGAACCATGGGGTTGCAATCAGAAATCACAGTGGTTTTGTGCAATAGAATGTAGTGACGAAAACGTTGGGCAACTTGAACGGCTACCAAGGCCAATTTCTCCACATGTGCATATTTTGCTTCAGTTTTGGTCAAATTTCTACTTAACTAATATATCACATGCTCTTTATTCGATTCATCTTCATGAACTAAAACCATGCCAATAGTGACATCAGATTCATCTAAGTATAAAAAGTAGTCTCTATGATAATCGGGAGGATGGAACAACAGTGTATGGGTCAACACATGTTTAAGTGCATCAAAGGCCTTTTGAGCTAGTTCATCCCAGGTGAATGAGATGCCCTTTTTCAACAGTCGAGTAAAACCTTTAGTCAACTCGACGTAGTTCTGGATGAATCAAAGTAGAAAGTTTTCTTTCCCTTGCAAACTTTGGAGGTGGTAGAGATTGGAAGGAGGCAAATTCAGAATAGCGTTAACCTTCAGCGGATTGACACAAATGCCTTCCTTTGAAACCACAAATCCTAGCAAGAAACCGAATTGCACACAAAAAACACACTTGTGTGGATACAAGCGAATATTGTAATGATGACACCAAATAAAGATTTCTTTCAAATGCATTGGATGGTCTTCCTGTGAATGAGTTGGAAAGTCATCCAAATAAAGTTGCACAATATGCTTGGTATCGCGAAATGCATAAGACATAGCCCGTTGAAAAGTTGCACCGACATTCTTCAAACCAAATGAGAGTTTTCGATAGGAAAAAGTATCCCATGGGCAGATGAATGCAGTTTTGTGTTGATCAACTGGAAGTAAGTTGATTTGGTTGTAGCTGTAAAATTTGTCCATAAATGAAAACATTTAATTTCCAGCACATTCCTTAATGATTTGATCGATATAGGGAGTAGGATAGTTGTACGTTGGACAAGACTTATTGATATCCCTACAATCAATGCATACTCTAATGGTTCCATGTTTCTTGTTAACAAGTACAATATTGGACACCCAGTCAGTCAAGGGAACTGGGTAGATGAAACTTGCTTTGAGAATTTTCTTGACCTTAGCTTTAATCGCAACAACTTTTTGTGGATGCACCAGACGTAATCATTGTCTAATAGGTTTTGAATCCGGGTAAGTCTTAATCTCGTGTACAACAATGCTTGGGTCAATTCCTAGAATTTCCTCATAGGACCAGGCAAAAATGTTGCAGAATTCTTGAAATAGGGCCTTATATGTTTGAATTTCTTCAAATGAGCATGAGGCACCTATGTGAATATTTTAAATAATTCATGTTTTGAATGAGATGTCAATGTTAATCGTTGTAGACGTGTTTCCCAAATTCCTTTCGGACTCAGCTTGAAAAACTGAAATGGGCAATCTGGACTATCTACTATCTCAGGCGAAAACATATTTGAAAAATAATTCTCGATTTTATCAAGGTTAGGTAGAAAAGACGAACGATGATAGTAATAGTTCGATGACATTTCATCTGAAGTCATGACCTCCATAATACTTTCGTCAGTTGGAAATGTATAGTCGAAAGGGTCAGGGAGTGAAACAGGTTCTAACCAACGTAAAAGAGAATAATAATCATTGATCGCATTCACTCGATCAATATTAGAAAATGATGGTTTGGAAAATGATTGAACTGCCTGATAAGCCAATTCAAACGAGCTCAAAGGCATCTCATTGCCATAGGAGGCTAATTCCGACTCTAAAGGCATTATCCACAAATCAAAAGATTCCATAGTGCTTGATGTAATCATGTTAACCTTGGCAAGATTAGAAGGAAAATTTGGTGGAGGGAGGCACAAAGGTTCCCATTAATGATGAGTCTTTGAGTAAACCAACACCAATATCCTCATAAAGAGTATTTGTTTTTCCGACAAAAGTTATGTTACCCGTTGATTTAGGGTCTGAAGTGTAGTAAGACAATTGGTCTACTTTGACAATTTTCCCTTTGTGAGGAAATTGTATCATTCGAAAAAGTGATGAGACCACTGTTGAAATAGTGTAGGTCCAAATTCGACCAAGCAAAAGGTTGTAATCAAGCTGAGCATAAACAACTTCAACTTTGATCGCGACCGTTTTACCCTCTATATCTATGGGCATATCATTCAAGATTCCATAAGGATGAAAACCTCTTCCCTCAAAGGCTTTCAGAGTGGTAGGTGACTGATTGATGGTTGGATAACCTAAAGATTTCTAACAATAAATCGACATAATACATGTAGAAACTCCTTCGTCAATAACTGTGCAAAACACTTGCCTAGTTTTAACAAAAACTGGAATCTGGAATGCAAGTTGATGAGGGAGTCTCGGGATATGAATCTCAAGATCAAAGATAATTAGATTATAATCCTCCGAATCAATAGCTCCTATGGCTGAAAATGAAATCTTTCTCTGTGCCAGGCATGTTTTCAACACTTCCAGAGCTGACATTGTGGAAGGAGACACAACCAAGGCTTCATCAATGTTGTAATTTTGTGCAACTCTAGCATGTGGGTTGAAAGCTGATTTCTGAAGCACACCTTTTGGAGGTGGTCAAATCATCATGTCAGGATCCAGTTTCTCGATCTGTAATGGTTTAGAAGGAGGATGAGGAATTGAACTGGAAGGTAGACTAGATGAACTAGCCTCATTTCCATTGTCAATAGGATACTTAGACCCATAATATTATAATCTCGTAGCTACCATAAATTTTTTATGAGAGATTTTTCGGCGTAAATCACATGAAATTTCATTTGTCGACGCGTTTCGAACCCACTAGTGTGGTTCATCGTCAGGACAAGTTGAAGAATCAGATCCAGCATGCATGTTAAATACTCAGAGCAAAAAATGCAATGACTATTATCTTTGACTAGGCAATAGCTATATTGACTAACGGCTAACTTTGACTGGGAAATCGTTAGTTAGATAGGAACCGAGGTATAACCATATTAAATTAAAAATTAAAATGAGTCATAAAAGTTGTAATAATTTTATAATTAATTTAATTTTTATTATAAACATAATATACACCTATATAAATATTAAATTAAATTAAATGATTATTAAATTAATAGTTAGTTATACATAAGAGGTATTAAATAAATAATATAAGTATTATATAGAATAAAACTATAATATATTAAATTCATAGATTTAATGACTAACAACTAACTTGACTGGGAAACGGCTAGTTAGACACGACTCGGTAAAATTAATAATTAAAATAAGTTAATTAAAGGGGCGTATGAATTTATATAAAAGTTTTAATAATTTATTATTATGAATAAATATTAAATTAAATTTAAATGATATATATAATTAATATAAGAGGTATTAACTATTTTATATTTATTTTAATTTTATTCGACATATATATATATATTATATATATATATATATATATATATATTAAAATAATTAAGTATTATATAGAGTAAAAACTATAATGTATTAAATTCATACATTTATTTAGTTGTTTAAATAATTGATAAATTGCTTAATTATTTAACTATAAATTAATAAAAATAATATCTTAGATCATTTTCAAAAGTAATAATTATGTTTTTAAAGTTAAAATTATTAGGGTATAACTAATACAAGATCTCATATTATATAAACAACTCATCAAGGACTAAAGGTCAATGAGAGAAGGATATGGGATAACAAGGGGAAACTAGACCAAGAACAAGCTAAAAAGGAGGGAAGGGAGGAAGGGAAGAGAACGACAAGGAAGAGAGGGCTGGGATCCAGCAACTACTGATCTTCCATCCATCCTCTCTATTGAGATTGTTCAGTCTTTTTTCAATCTCAAGGGCTTCCCTAAATTTGCGGTGATGGAACTGCGAAACTTTAGCAATAACATTCGCCTCCTCGATACAAACATGATGTTTGGTATTCTCCACATGCTTAGCTAAAGCGGAAGACTTGGTTCTTCTATGCTTGAGGTCAGTTGCGTGCTCACTAATCCTTTGATTAATGGAGTGACCAGTCTCACCAATATAGGGGGTCCCACAGGAACAAGGAATAATAACTTGTTGTAAAGGCATCATCATGATATCTTGCGATGTGGAAGAGGAAGATGTGTTATGAGAAACCATTGTTGTCTTGAGAAGAAAATGGATCCTTCAAAGCAGCGGGAGTTGGAGAACCTTTAATGAATTTGGAAACCTCTGCCCGATGTGGTCATTCCTTTGTATAATGATCGTCATTGCAAATAAGGCAAGGATAGTGAGGTTTTCATTTCTTGTCAGTAGGTTTAGTTTTAGTGGGTTTCTCTTTCGAAGAAGCATTTTGTTTTGATTTACCTTTCCCTTTATTTTTACCTCTGGTTGACTGACTCTTTCCAGAGGATGATTCTATGACATTAATTTCGGAAATAGCTTTTGGAGAAAGGCTTTCAGACGATGAATCTTATGGCCAAATTCTGAGCACTTTTAGAAATTTTCTTTTCCCCCATAAACTCTTAGCTAACAGAACCTATTATACCATCAACGACATTAGATCTTATAGGAGAAGTAACTATTGGATCAATTATAGGGTGTGGTAAATTCAAGATTTTCTCGTACAAGGTGCCAGATTGAGTGTAGACTAAGTCTAAATACTGGGCATGAGAAATTACCTGATCTTCCGCGATGACACCTCCCTTAGCAACATCCTCGGTAATAACAGGAAGAAGTGACTTCATAAAGCATTCAACTAATCTGATCTAGAATAAAAACTTTAACTAACAAACGTCTATGTCTCCATTCATGTATATGATCAGAAATATGAGTAGATTTTGATTGTTTTAAAGAAGCTAATATTTCGGTACCAGTATCATATTGAATCGGTAGCTGGAAATGGGTTAAAAATGTTGTTGTTAGAGAGTTAAAGTTATGGAAAGAGGTGCGAGGTAGCTCAATGTACCATTTGGCTACCAAACCAGTTAAAGTTCATTGGAAAAGGTGAAGATGAATAGAATCATCAATTAAAGAATTTGATGCACACCAAAGATGATATGTCATCACATGATTGGATGGGTCTTCTCCCAATTTGCCTTCAAATTTGGGTATGTCATTCGATAACTTGGTAGGAATCGTTGGCCAATAAGGATAATAATAAATGGGATCATTTGTTAACCGAGATAAATTAAGTAAATCTAGGGTTACAATAAATGGTAACTGTCGATTAGGGTCTTGTGGTAAAATTTGATAACCTTGTGGGTTAAGACCAACCCCTAGAGGAGGATACCCAAGACATCCTGGAATAGCTTCTGTAGTTGGAATTGCAATTCCACCGGGGTAAACAGGGTGAACCATACCAGGTTGAGGTTGAACAGGGACTTGATAAGTATGACCAGGGTATGGTTGACTCTGGAGAGGTTGAGCTTCACCAATTTGACCTAAGTAATATTTCCCCTGTACAGGTTGAACTTGCAAAGGTTGACCTTGAACAAAATGGCTTTGAACATGTTGAGTTTGAATAAATTGACCTTGAAAAGGTGGGTTTTGGAAAGTTTGACCTTGGAAAGGTGGAATTTGAAAAACTTGTTGAAAAGGTGGAACTTGATAATCTTGACCTTGAACAGGTGGGCTTTAGAAAGCTTGACCTTGAAAAGGTGGGCTTTGGAAAGTTTGACCTTGAAAAGGTGTTTTCATTATTCCTATAGTGGGTTGCCCGATAGGAATCTCTGGTATAGACTAGATCGTAGGAATGGTTTGATAAGAAAAACCCTGAGAGATTGCCTGAGTTGTTTAAGGAACATATATTTGAGGGGTAACGAGAATGGTCGTTTGTGATACTCATGGGATAGGTGCCTGAGGGGAAATTGGAATCGCTTGCGAAACAAGTGTTTGAGGAATTCTCTTGACAAGTTGTCGAACAATTGTTTTTAGAATCAACTAAATAGGTTGTTGGACATGTACGACAATACTTGGAATAGATTGTCCAGTAGGCTGAACTGGTTGATAAAGTGGTACTTGTCGAGAAACTGGACCAAACTATTGAGTAAAATCAGGATTCTAAATAGTGTTCATCCCAGGGTAAGGAGTACCAAGCAAAGGTTGATTTACAACAGGTTTACCTAGACTGGGCTAAGGTATCTAACCATAAGTTCCGGTAAAAGGTTAACCCCCAACGGTAGGATAAGATCCGACAACAGGTTGTCTTCCAAGTGGATTATAAGGTGGTTTCCCCCCCAGGTGGGTAAAAAACTCTAGTTTGGGTTACTTGAGTTACGAGATACCATGTGAATTTGTTGGTTTGATGTTGTAGGCGCTTCAAGCATGGATGTCATGCTCTGAACAATATATGTAGATAAAACAGATGACCAAGTAGAAAGTTGAGGAGAAGAAGCAGCGCCTCAAAAAGTCCCAGTAAGTGGTTGGTATCCATAAGGAACTAGTGGACCACCATACAATAGTGATTTAGGGGAGTTGGTAAAAATAGATGAATCAATGGGTTGGCTCCCAATAGGAATTTCTGACATATTTCTTTCTAGTGAATAAAAGGAATGTGTGGTGGTGAAAAATTATGACCTGAAAAGGTTAAAGTGGTAGAACACCAAGGGTCGGGATGGAAAGTAGAGAAAGGAACTCTTGCGTCATAATGTAAGATAATGTGTACTTGTAAGTAGTTCCTAATGGACTCCTTTGCGTATGCAAAGAAATTGACTAGGGAGCTGTACAGGAAGCGAAAAACGAGGTTTTTTATCATGGGATCCAGGGATTCCACTTTCTTTGGGATAATTTGGATTCTAACTTTGGAGGGGAATTCTTTGAGAGACATTTGTGGATAACGAAAGATCCAAGTCGATGATCATTTTCCTAATGACAAAATAACATGTAACACAGACAACACTCGAGCATATATATAATATATATATATATATATATATATTATATATATATATATATATATATATATATATATATATATATATATATATATAATATATATATATATATATATATATAGAATATATATATATATATATATATACCATTAATTCCTAATTGAATGTCATGGTAGAGTTTATGAACTGTTAGCTAAGGTATTTGCATGAAGTGATAAACAACAACCACCACACTAGGATGTTGTTTCCATGTATATGACCACACAAATTGCTTATAATATGGATTGGCTATAAGATAAAGTCACCATGCAAAATTCAAAGGAAAGTAA
Organism: Pinus taeda; assembly: GCA_000404065.3. Classification (NCBI taxonomy): domain Eukaryota; kingdom Viridiplantae; phylum Streptophyta; class Pinopsida; order Pinales; family Pinaceae; genus Pinus; species Pinus taeda. The sequence continues at coordinate 71,528 of APFE031178309.1, read as the reverse complement.
GATAAAACTATATGTTCCTAAGTATTTCACCACGAAAGGTTTAATAAATGATTGTTGGCATCGCATCTTGTTGTTCCATTAGTAACAACTTCACACTATGGCATAATCAATGCGTATTGAGACCAATGAACTATTGAATTAATAAAATGATATTGTAATTTTCAATCCCACGATCTAGACAAGTGGAGTTTCATACTATAGAAAACATAAAGGTGTGGATTTGATTCATATCAACAAATGGACACTTTACAATACATAGAAAGTGCAGATGAACTCTACCAAACATTCATTGGTTTGGGAAAAAGGCATCACACTAAAATAAATGGAATAAAATTAGCAAATTAGCCAGGGAAAAAACTATGGCTAATAGTTTTTTCACTGTAGCCATTGTTCTCATCCACAACAAATATGGATGGTCTCAAGTATTGTTGAAGCCTCGAAATTCGTTGTGACAACATGTGGGATAACCACCTGGTCTGGGCCTTAAAAGCAACTCCTTTTCCGTTTGGTATAGTGGCTTCGACTAGGGATAATGGAACTAGTTTCCCACAGAGGATAGATTTGATAATGTTGTTGGGGTGATATAAGATATAACAGAGAATTATTGAACTAAAAATGATCTAATCTTACCAGTAAACACATGCATCTATCTTATTCTAATATTATCTTACTACAAATATACCCGGGAATAATATAAGCTATGCGATCTACAGAGATGTCTTAAAGCAACTGGCAATAAATATTATTCAACTGCTAAAAGAAATGAAATCGTGAATGATAATTGTTTTGGCTAAATATTTAGACAAAAAAATTGAGAAAACTTTATCGCATATAGTAATTGTTCATGTATTCAATAAGGAATCAGAGTTGAAACATCATACAAAAGTGCAAAAATGTAAAACTATAACTCAAATTTTCATACATAAGACAATCAAAGAAAGAGTATTGCTAATGCATAAATAAAACACGATCATAAGATAAAAGTACAATATATGAAAGGTCTTGCTCATGGGCTCAACAATATTGATCCACTTTCATCCAATCAAATACACTCTAAGAGTACAAAAGTGCAATTTCAGTGTAATATGCTTCGATATTAAAAAAATAGATCATGTTCCAATAATTTCATCAAAACCTTCACAAAAATATAGAAGTGTAATGTCTTGCAAAGTGTTTTTGATAAAATCCTAGACCCCTCTTTAAATGCATGAGAGGGGTTTAAATACTATAATACATGCCTCAAAAATGGATTATTACATAAAAAACTGAGGAGGTTTCAAACAACCTTCCTCAGAATAAGTGAAACAAAAACTAAAAATAAAAATAAATGATGACAAGCTTTTGCAAATTGAATGGTCCTCTTCAGCCATTCATTCCTTGAGCTTGCAAATTTCTATCATTGGCTTAACCTGGGGAGGTTGGCCAATTCTAGATCTCAGTTGCCCCACGAATACAACATCAGTGAGAGGTGGCAGCATCTTTTGAGCATAGTTAGTTAAACAATGTAGAGTCATCCAATGACTGTGTGGTTTTACCAGAAACCGCCAGTATGTTTCCCAATTGAGCTTAGACAGTTGCTTGATTGCTTCTGCATTTGTTTAGGCAGTTTCTTTCCATCATTCTTCCAACTGTTTAACATCTGGGAGAGCTTCTAGATTGCGTTCTCTGATAAGATTGGCAGTATGGAGATTTTCATTGACAACCTCAATGATGTTGTTTGCAGTACTGGATGCTCTTGTTGTTGCTCTCTCTATTGTTTTAACTGTACATCCCAATCAATAAATAAGATGTCTTTGTGGGACTCCTCGATCTTTGGTAGATCGGCCTTCCTGCCTTCTTTAGATTCTTACCAAGAAATGAATTATGTTATTCTTTTGTTTAGCTCTTCATATTCTAATCTTTGATCAATCACTTGATTGTTTAATTTGTCACTTGATTCACAATAAGGTTTGATCATTGAAATTCTTTGACATAATACTTCTTGCTGTTGTACCAAAAGAGAATTTAACTCAAGTGCCTCTTTGATAAATTCATCTACTTGAGGACTGCCTTTGAATTTGTCCAATATAGCTTGCATTTGGTGAATCTGTGTGTTCTTCACTGCTATGTTTGTTTGATGTTGTATTGTCATTTGCTCAAAATTTTGTTTAAGCTGTGCCAGTTGTATTTCTGCCTGCTTATTGGTGCTTTGTCTTCCTTGCTCGATTTGTTGTTCAAGTAATTGCACTCTTTCTTCATTTTCCTTCAGTGACAATTGAACCTCTGCTGCCTTATCAATTGTTGCAGTTGCATAAGCTCATGCATACTGTGATAGCTTTGTAAATTTGTCCGATGGATCCATGGGGGTGTCTCTCCATATTATCTCCATTGGCTTACTTTCAAGAGTTGTTGTTGCCAATACATCTAATTTTATTTTCTTTTTCTGCATTTATACTACAGCCTTATGTGTAGGATTGTAGAATATATCAAGGGGCGTTATTTCTTCAATTTTCAAAACAATTTCAGAAGTTGGATGTGCCGAGATGACCTCAATGTCTTGAGTAGTTACAATTTATTGTATTATGGCTTCGGGATTTACAACTTGGTAAGTGTGTTGTGGAGTTTGGAATCTAGACGTTCCTAAGAACAATCTCTATTTGGTGATTTTTATTAAATTTCTCCCACTTGATGACTGGGGTCTTTTCTTTTTCAACCTCTAAGGGACTAGTCTCCCTGTCTTGTTCATTTGAGACCTTCTCGGTCGTTTCTCCCCGATATTCTTCTGTATCATGTTCAGGGTTTGCCTCGAGACTTCCTTCTTTATTCTCAAATCCATGTTCAAAGTCTTCAGAACCATGAGCTGACTTCTCTTGTGATTCTTCATCAGAATTGTGCTTGGGACTCTCCTCCAGGCTTACGCTAGGAGTAGTTTCTCTTATTTCTTCAATTTGTAATAGGCCCAAATGGACCTATTCAAGCCTTTTATTTCTGTATATGTGGAATTCTCTGAGGTCCTCTAGGTTTAGCTTTAGTGACATTAAGTTAAAAACTTGTGAAAATCTCTCGGCTTGCTCAAATAAATCATCAAATGGATCTTCCTCATGACTAAATTGCCTGACTTTGAAGATGGCAGTAAAATTCTTAGCAACCTAGTTGGGGTCATATTGTCTACCTGGCATGGTATCTAGGTTCAGGGTCATGATATTATGTATTTCTTTAGATGCATGCCCAAGATCATTCAATGCGAAAGCTCCACACTGTAATGGGAAGGTTGACCAAATGACTTTCTTGTGTTCCTTAAGGGTTTTGGTTATCCTGTCACCCACTATCTGATAAGCTATTTCTCGTGCCAGTAGTTTATCCGGAACATAGTATGGGTGAACATAGGGAGCAGTAATACTCCTAAAAACTTTGATATAAGTGAACCATTCCTCACCAAACCATCTTGCCACTGGCAATATGTCTATCTTTGCTTCCTCTAAAAGCTTGGGGGATTTCTTATAAAAAATGTTTTGATAAATAGGCAACATGACGCCATGACAAATATTATAAAAATGAGCGCCGAACTATGATTCCCACAGTATTTTATGATAAGCATGGATGGGGGTAGGATCCTTTGAAGTCCATTTCCAGCCCATGCTTGGAATATGTGAGCAAAAACATATGGCATCCATGACATAAGCACTCATGTAGAAGGGAGGGATAACCCGAGTGGAGACAATTCTATTACACCTGTATTATGTAATGGCCATGGCTAATTATCCGACAAAATAATACTCTAGTTCAAAATGGTAGCATTTACAATTGCATCAATCAAGGGAACCCATTCAATGGAAAATTTGGTGGTATCAGCTTTTCCGAACAACCTAGCTGCAAAATTGTATGGGGTTAATAGAGGTGCGACAGGGTACATGCCAGTTTTCTCCCGTCTAAACTTGTTGGAGCCAGAACTCCAATTTTGCATAATGTCCATTGGATCTTCATTCTCTTTGGTGAAATGCTCGATAAAATATTTGTCATAGATCTTCTACGGCTGCGGGAGATGGTACATTTGGCTCAAATTGTTTGACTTGAATGATCCCATACCGACTTGCCTGGAGTTTCTGAACGTTCTATCTGAAACATCCACTTCACCAATAATCCATCTTACCATATCTGTATATGGTAAGATTTTCGATCTTGCAGCGATCTTGTGTAGAAAAAAGCATGCTGCTTCGAAGTAAGAAGCATAAGATGAAGTTGTGGAATTGGTTGTTTCCTTAAATTCCAGGGGCCTTAGGTTTTCTCCCTCTAGTAAATTGTACATCGCTTCCCAAGTTGTAGTTCCACCATCTTTGTTACAAGTGGTATCAGAGAATAGCGGTAGTATTTCTGACTGCTCAGGGGCAATATCCTCTGCGGTCTTTTTTCCTTTCTTGACCATCTTTGTGAGTTTTGTATTATTTGAAAACTTCTTTTAATTCAAGCAAATGGAGAAAACAGGATAAAAACGCAAAGCGGTAAATGCAAGCAAAAGAACGATTAACATAGTAAATTCTGAAAGAATGTAAGGATGGAGCTTTTATTTCAAACACAAATAAGAAAGATATCTATCATATCGAGCCGTTAAACGAATAAATGCCTTCAAATATCATTAACTATGCATTAAGGCTTACACAAGATTTTCTTTATGTCTTGTCAAAATGCCACATCGCATATTTCAAACTGATATTTCCGATTGGTTTGAATGTTCGTGTAATACTGAATTTTTGCGATTGCGATAAATCATAATTCTCGCAAATCGCAATTCTCGGGATTATGAATAGAGTAATTTAAAGTTGCTTTAATATTTTACGATATGCAATAAGCGAGATTATGATACGTTGGACTCGAATGTAATTCAATAATAGTTTTAATATTCCGTCAGTTTTGGATTACATCGCATTTAACATTTTCTTGTAGTTTGTATGTTTTGTGTTCTTTTAAGAAATGTGATGTGATTGCGATAAAGACCTTTGAAGAATAGTTCAAGCCTTTAAGTATTATAGAAGCTAAGTGTTATTTATGGGTCTTTTACGGGGATTTCGCTTATCGCATCTCGCGGATCCTGCCTCATGACTAATCTTTGTTGTTATCAGATCCTGCGATTTGCGATAAAGCGAGAATCTGTAATCATGAAACGACTTGGTTTGATATCTTAGCTTATCCAAAGTTTTATTCCAAATGCTTTACAAAAGGCAAGCTCTTATTCACTATTTTTTTTGGAGAATTTTTAAAAGGGTCCCCATTTATTAATACAATATTAATTATTAAATCAATCAATGGGGGGGTTGTTGAACAATACAACAATTGGCGATTCACTGGAAGAACCAGTTATCTCTTATAGTTTTTTTGAAACTTCTAACACTTCCAAAATAAAGATAGTTCAAAAAATAGAAATGTCATGAAATTTAAGATAAGAAACATTTCTCTGAATAAGAAAACAAACTCACCTAATCACAATTCATTTGATATCCTCTTCAAAATGAAAATTCGTTTGTCTATATCAGTATTTACTTAGTTTATAAAGATAAGGTAGGGGGCTCTTGTAGGTTAGCTTTTAGATGTACTCATTTTTCATAGGTAGAGCCTCTGCTGGCAGGCGTCCATAGCATTGACAGAGTTACCTTTTAGCCATCAATGATTCAGTATCACATCCAGATAAGAGTTCAATTTTTAGAGATAAGTTCAGACTCATATACTTATTCTCTTCTCTTTCTTTTTTTTAAACAATTTATTTTTCTTCTAATAATTTTTTCTTTTTCCTACTTAAAAGTCATTGTCTTGGTTTGGTGGCCAAAAAGTGACAGTGTCTTTCACTGGTTGTAATTCAACTGAACAAGCTAGCTCGTGATGAGACCCCTTGTCTTTTGATCAAAATAATCTCAAGCCATTACCCTGTTTTGATATGCAGTATTGATAATGTCAGTCTATTATTTCCCTATGAACATGGTAAGCCGACTCTTAATGAGAGCTCTTATCTTTTAAGTTTTAATATATTTTAGAATTACACTCTAAAAAGAAAAAAGTTTACTAGATGGGGAGAATCATTGACTCCTTAAGAGTTTCTGGATGATAATTATAGAGTTAAAGGTGTTTATCTGCAAAGAGTCTTTGCTTTGTTAAAGATACTTTTCTTTACTGATAATAGAACAAAGGTCTCTTTATAACGTTGGGGTTTCACAAAGAATAAATAATTTTGGTGGAAACAAGCAGATTTTAGAGAGATAGAACTTAGCTTATTTTTCAAATGTCATAATTATTTCCTTAACAATATATACTTATACAAGAGAAAAATCAAAATATTTAAAGAGATTTTTATTGTAAGGCCAAAAGTAAATACTATTTAACTTATATTTTCCTAGGAAAAGTAAAGGCGATAGTGTACAAGGGATAAAAGAGGTTATCTTCTATGAAAAACATTTCTTCAAAATCTACCCATTCACAGGCAGAGAATCTCTCTTGCATGATAAATCTTGCAATAGAAACATTGATGGGCCGATTTGTTTTTCAATCTGAAATGGTCCAGTCAACATTATTTTGAATTTGGTATGCTTGCCTTTTTCCTCATGTGCTTTATCCCACTTCAATATAAGGTCTCCAAGTTGAAAAGATTTACGACTTATAGAATTTGCATCAAAGGAAGATTTGACTAACTGTTGATGATGTGCATGTATGATCTCGGCTTTATCTCTTTCTTCTTCGAGTTTGAGAATTTGTGATTGCCTTAATTGCATAGAAGAGGAAAGAGTTTCTTCAATAAATTGAACTAGGGCTAGAGAGGGAATAACTACATTTGTAGGAAATACAACTTCTCTCCCATAGACCATATTAAAAGGAGAAGTGCCTATTGAGGCCTTCTGTGTTATCCGATCCGCCCATAGAGCAAATGTTAAAGATTTATGCTAGTTTCTCTGACTCTGATCAATAGTTTGTTTGATGATCCTTATGCGGTTTTTATTTGTTGATTCAGCTAAATTATTTCCTTGAGGATAATAGTTAACATAATATTTAAGTTTAAAACCACTTTTGAGAGCAAATTCCATCATAGCATTGCCTGTGAAATAGGATGCATTTTCAAACATGATGGTAATTGGTAGACCAAATCTGTTAATAATAAATTGATCAATAAATTTAATAATGTTTTCAAAATTGGCTACCTTGAGTGGAATTGCTTCCACCCACTTAGTGAAGTAATCAATTGTTGTAAGGATATATCTATGTTGCTTTGAAGAGTGAGAAATGATCTCGCCTATTATGTCCAATCCCCATTTCTCAAATGGTTGTTCAATGTTGACCGATTGTAATGGCAACACGTGTTTGCTTTGTCTTCCAGCAGTTGTTTGAAAAATTTTGCACTTCCTTACATATTCGTGTGCATCTTTGAATAAGGTTGGTTAATAATAGCCATGATGCAGGATTTTATGCGTCATTGTGTCTCCTCCAAAATGTCCACCAACTAGTCCATCATGGAGTTAGAACCTTTTCTGCCTCCAATTTTTCAAGGCACCTAAGTAAAACAAAATCATAATTCTTCCTGAACAAAACATCATTGATGATTTCATATTGCTTAGTTTTTTTTTTTATTATCTCAAATCCATTTTTCTTTTATAACTTAGTTGCATAGGGGCATATCCATTTTTCAAATAAAAATGATATCAACATATTTAGATTTAGTATCATTGAGGCTTGCCTCACATATTTGTATATCATCACTTGAATCTTTTGGTGCTGGTAGGTTGGATGCTCTAGCTAACATTCTGCAGAAACCTTGACCTCTAACAATTTTAGCTGGTCTAATTTCAATGTCATATTCTTGCAGTGTTGTTACCGAGTTTGAGCTTTTCTCACATAATTCTCTTTTCATTAGTAAATTTCTCACTGATGAGAATGGAACTATTACTTTAGTGTGATTTTTAAGAAGAAAATGTCTGAAATGTTTTATTGATTTGAAAACAACAAAAGCCTTCTTTTCAACATCTGAGTAATTCAATTCAACACCTTGCAAATTGGATCTAACGAAAAGAATTGGTGCTTCAAGTTTCTCATCATTGACTTGGGTCAAAATTGTTGCATATGATGTTTCAGAAGCAAAAGTATATAAAATAAAATGATTAGAAAAATTCGGAGTTGCTAAAGAGGGAGCATTTATAATTGCTTGTTTGATAAGATTGAAAACTTCATGCTCTGTATGTCCCAATTTAAAAACAATATTTTTCTTGATCATAGATTGGAGGGGTAAAACAATTCGTGAAAAGTCAGGGACAAATCTTTTGACAAATTTTATCTAACCTAGAAAAGATTGCATGGATTTCTTGTTGTGAGGCAAAGAGATTTCATAAATTTCTCTTATCCTATCAGGATCTATGTGAATGCCATCTTTAGATACAATAAATTCAAGAAGTTTACTTTCACTTAAAGCAAAGAAAGATTTCTTGGATTTAGATAAATTCTATATATTTTAGAACTTTCAAAGATTAGTCTTAAGTCCTTTAAATGATTACGATGCTTCTTTGAGTATACAGTTATATCATCTAAATAAATGACTACAATTTTATTGACCAAACTTTTGAAAGTTATATCCATGGCTCTCTGAAATGTTGCACCAACATTGATTAATCCAAATGGCATATTTTGATAAGCATATGTTCCCCATTTGGTTCTAAATGTGGTGTTTAGTCAATCATCCAAATGTACAAGAATTTGATTGTAAGTCGAAAATCCATCGAGAAAAGACATTAACTCTGAGCCTACAAATGACTGCAGTATATGTTCCATAGGAGGGAGTGGAAAGTTATCCTTCTGACAACCTTCGTTGAGATTGCGAAAGTCTATACAAATTCAAATATCACCATTCTTTTTCCTGAATGGAACTAGGTTAGAAACCCACCTTGAATGTCAAACAAGAGAAATTATTTTGGCTTTGAGAAGTTTATTTAATTCAGATTTAATTTGATTTTCTAAATTTGGATGAATCTTTCTCAACTTCTGTTGTACAGGTTTTTCGTCGGATATCATAGAAATGGTACGTTGAATGATGGAAGTATCATATGTCTTATGATCATCATAATTCCAAGCAAAAACATTTTTATATATTCTCAACAAATGAATGAAGGCTAATCTTTCATCAGGTGTAAGACCAAGACCTAGATTAATATTTTGAGGTTTAAGTTCAATTCTAAGATTAACTAATTCAAACTTTAGTGTTGAGCTTCAAAGCTTTGAGCTATTTGGTTTCTTGAATCTATCCTTAAGATCATATAGATCTTTTAGCTTAACTACAGATTTAGGTATGGAATTTACACTTGTTTTTTGCTTGAGCTGGTTATCGTGTTGGTCCTCATCTATTATCTGGTCATCATATGAGCCTTCAGATGTTAGAAAATTTATGATATCCTGATCGTCATTAAAAACTCGCCAATTGGTGATGTTATCGGGAATAGAAGGTCTAAAATTAATTCTATAGAAAATCTATCAGGACTATAATCTCCTGGTGGAATGAGCTTGGATGCAATGTTAGCCAAAATATCGACACCTGCATTTTGAAGTCTTGGAATTGGGGAAATGTTAAATGCTAGGAAATGTGACGTGAGGTCTTGAACTAATGATTGATAATGTTTCAAATGTCCAGAAAGACAGTGAATAGTATTCTTCTCCTGTTTGATTACAATTTCTAAATCTCCAAAAACTTGAAGGTATTTGATATCAAGGCCTATGGCTTTATACAATCCTTGAACTAATGCCTCATACTTAATTGTGTTATTCGTGCATTCAAATTCAAGCATGCTTGCCAACATAGTTTTCTCTCCTTCGAGGCTAACCAATATGCAACCTGCCCCAACTCCATCATTAGATTTAGATCCATCAAAAAATAATTTCCAAAATAAATAATTAACTAAAGGTTTATCTACAAAATTGATACATTTAGAAGAATCCGTTTGCGAATAATTTCCGATTTGTGATGTAACATAATTTTCCAAAAAGGGTGAAGTGTTTCCATTAAAATTGCCCAAAAATGATTCGGCTGAATAATTTCCAATTATATTAATACTGTATGCAACGGGCTCATTTTCTCCTTCATTTTCAGTGACGATATACTTTAAATGTTTTTCACGGTCGACCCTTATTTGATTTGGCTTACCATTATAAGGAAGCCACAGATGGGACCAGTCCGTTGTGAAATAGCCATGAAGCTTTTTGGACCAATCTCTACTAAGGATCAAGTCATATAATTCAGGAATATTGACCACAAGAATGTTAATCACTTGACAATACTTTTGGGTTTGATGAGAGTCTAATGGTAACCTGATTTATTTCTCCTACGACTTCAAATTGAGATTGATCTAACTGTACAATGCGAACAATAGATTTATGGGGTTCGACATTCAATTTTGCACAAACCGTTTTTGGCAAAATATTGGATGAGGCTCTAGAGTCAACTAAACAATAGTGAAAATTCTTATTAAAGACTTTAAAAGTCAAAAGAAAAGGAGGAGTGTGGGATTTAGATCTACTACCAATTAAAGCAACATCAATTGAACTCATTTTGTTTGATGAGGTACTAGGAAGCTTACCCATTTCTTGAGCAGCCTGGGAAATTACAGTAGCAGGAAGAGGAGAAGTGGGGACTACTTTTAATTCTTTGAGCAATAGCTTATGTTTATGTTTTAGCTTGCTAAGCTCATAGAACGTGATATTAGCTCTAGTCTTCTTCATGTCTTCGACGATGCTATATTCCATATCATCAGACACTAGCAAGGTTTTGGCTGGAGGTGAAGAGTTGGATTGAGGAGGAGATGTTTGAGTAGATTTGGGAGAAGATTTATTACCTATTTCTTTCTCTTTGACAACGAGAGTTGATGATTTCTGTTTTTTTATTTGTTTGTGGCAAATCAATAGTACTCTTGCCTCTGGTAGTGACAAGTAAAGCTTCTTCTGATTCTTCATTATTCAACATTAGATATTGTATTTGGAGGTTTAGGATCAGAGGGGGGATTTCTTTTAAAAGGTCTAAAAGATTTCCCAGAAGAAGTCTCAGTTACCTACTTTTTAATGTCGACCATTTCATTGGACATGGGTTTAAGTACCTTTTGCAAACCTTCAAGATCAAAAGGATCTTTAGGTGCCTTCTTCTTGGATTCATCCCTTAAGGTGACCCTTTTGGATTTTCTTTCTTCTAATGCACTCTTCTTTTCTAAAGCTAAAATCTGTTTTTCGACAGCTATGGCTTCTTTCATGTTTTCAGCCAAGGTTGGATTGACGGCTCTATCAACAAAAATAACTGCATTTGAGGGAAGAGCATAAATGTACCATTCATTTTGAACTTCAGTGCCTGGCCAAGATGCCACAGGAATTTTGTTTAATAATTTGTTAAAACGGGAATTAAAGTCCTTAACCGGATCTTTAGATTCGGCTTTCAAGTTGGAGAGATCATTAAGAAGAGTAGTCGTTGAGCGGTCATCTCCAAACTTGGTTAGGAACTGTTCCTGAAATGCATTCCAACTATCAATGGAACCAGATGGTAATGAAAAGTACCAGGATCCCACTGATCCTTGTAAAGTATAAGGGAATAATCATACAACTGCGTCTTTTTCTACAACTCCATTCAGATTTATGGACAACATGAAGTTATTTATGTGTTCTTCTGCAGGAAGACCATCATCGGGATTGAATTTTGATAAACATTTCAATGGATGAGTGGGTAATGGATGCAATGGTCTTGCCATATGAATGGCTCTTGGATTTTTCCATGATCTTTGAGCCATTATGGGTATCTATGTGGAAGAAGATGTACCAGTGGTTGAAGGTGATTGGATAGAGGAGGATTGTGTTCTCGTACCAGTGTAAATCACGATTTGAGATGGTGAGGTGGATGATTGAGTTTGTAATAAAGACGATGACATGAATGAGGGAGTTTTGGGTGACGATGAAAGAATCTCACTATGAGTTTTAGACTCTGATTTCTTAGTCTTCCTTCAAGGAGGTAGAGGAAATTAAAATGGAGGAATTCCAAAATTTTCACTCTGTGATCTAGTTAATCTTCAAGATGAAGGAAAATGTGAAGAAACACTAGCTTGAGACAATTCAGATTCTTCTTGAGACAGAGAAATCCCTTGTAATTTATGAATCAAAGATTGTACTTCAAGAGTTTCTGCAGAGGAAGGGTGATCTGATTTCCTTGGAGAAACACTAGTGGATTGTAAATATTTTTTCACAACTTCATGTTTAGGGTTTGGGGATTTGGAGTGTGACCGAGAAGTTGGAGGTGATGGTGAGGGAGTTTTACTCTTAGAATGGCTTTTTGATTTAGATTTGCTTGTCATTCACAGCGGAGGCCCTCCTTCTAGCGCCAAAATGTTGAAGCCTCGAAATTTGCTGCGATAACATGGGGGATAACCACCCGGTCTGAACCTTAAAATTAGCTCCTTTTCCGTTTGGTATAGTGGCTCTGACTAGGGATAATGGGACCAATTTCCCATAGAGGATAGATTTGATAATGTTGTTGGGGTGATATAAGATATAACGAAGAATGATTCAACTAAAAGTGATCTAATCTAGGCTGTAAACACATGCATCTATCTTATTCTAACATTATCTTACTATAAATATCCCCGGGAATAATATAAGCAATGTGATCTATAGAGATGTCTTAAAGAAACTGGTAATAAAGATTATTCAACTGCTAAAAGAAATGAAACCGCGAATGATAATTGATTTGGTTAAATAGTTAGACAAAACAATTGAGAAAACTTTATCGCATATAGTAATTGTTCATGTATTCAATAAGGAATTAGAGCTAAAACATTATACAAAAGTGCAAAAATATAAAACTATAACTCAGATTTTCATACATAAGACAATCAAAGGAAGAATATTGTTAATGCATAAATAAAATACAATCATAAGATAAAAGTACCATATAGGAAAGGTCCTGCTCATGGGCTCAACAATATTGATCCACTTTCATCCAGTCAAATACACTCTAAAAGTGCAGAAGTGCAATTTCAGTAGAGTATGCTTTGATATTAAAAAAAAGAGATCATGTTCCAATAATTTCATCAAAACCTTCACAAAAATATAAAAGTGTAATGTCTTGCAAAGTGTTTTTGATAAAATATTGGACCCCTCTTTAAATGCACGAGAGGGGTTTAAATACTATAATACATGCCTCAAAAATAGATTATTACATAAAAATATGAGGAGGTTTCAAACAACCTTCCTCAGAACAAGTGAAACAAAAATTGAAAATAAAAATAAATGATGATAAGCTTTTGTAAATTGAATGGTCTTATTCGGCCCTTGAGCTTGCAAATGTCTATCATTGGCTTAACCTGGGGAGGTTGGCCAATTCTAGATCTCAGTTGCCCCGTGAATACAACATCTGTGAGAGGTAGCACCATCTTTTGAGCGGAATTAGTTAAACAACGTAGAGTCATCCCATGATTGTGTGGTTTTACCAGAAATCGCCAGTATGTTTCCCAATCGAGCTTAGATAGTTGCTTGATTACTTCTGCATTTGTTTGGGAAGTTTCTTTCCATCGTTCTTCCAATTTTTTAATATCAGGGAGAGCTTCTAGACTGAATTCTCTGATAATATTGGCAATGTGGATATTTTCATTGACGACCTCAATGACGTTGTTTGCAGTACTGGCTGCTCTTGCTACTGCTTTCTTTGTTTGTTTTAACTGTACATCCTAATCAGTAAATAAGATGTCTTTGTGGGACTCCTCGATCTTTGGTAGATCGACCTTCCTACCTTCTTCAGACTCTTGCTAAGAAATGAATTATTTTATTCTTTTGTTTAACTCTTCATATTCTCATCTTTGATCAATCACTTGATTGTTTAATTTGTCACTTGATTCACAATAAGGTTTGGTCATTGAAATTATTTGACAGAATACTTCTTGCTGCTGTACCAAAATAGAATTTAACTAAAGTGCCTCTTTGATAAATTCATCTACTTGAGGACTACCTTTGAATTTGGTGAATTTATGTGTTCTTCACTGCCATGTCTGTCTGATGTTGTATTGTCATTTGCTCAAAATTTTGTTGAAGTTGTATTTCCGCCTACTTACTAGTGCTTTGTCTTTCTTGCTCTAGTTGTTGTTCAAGTAATTGAACTCTTTCTTCCTTTCCCTTCAGTAATAGTTGAACGCCTGTTGCCTTATCAATTATTGTAGTTGCATAAGCTTATGCATACTATGATAGCTTTGAAAGGTTGTTTGATGGATCCACACGTGTGTCTCTCCATATTATCTACATTGGATCACTTTCAAGAGTTGTTGTTGCCGATACATCTAATTTTATTTTCTTTCTCTACCTTTTTACTACAACCTTATGTGTAGGACTGTATAATATATCCAGGGGCGATATTTCTTCAATTTTCAAAACAATTTCAGAAGTTGGATGTGCTGGGATGACCTCAATGTCTTGAGTAGTTACAATTTATTGTATTGTGGCTTCTGGATTTACAACTTGTTGAGTGTGCTGTGGAGTCTGGAATCTAGGCATTCCTTCAAGAACAATCTCTGTTTGGAGTTTTTTATTAAATTTATCCTACTCCTGTTCCAAATTGATGATTGGGGTCTTTTCTTTTTCAACTTGCAAGGGACTAGTCTCCATGTCTTGTTCAATTTAGACCTTCTTGGTTGTTTCTCCACGATCTTCTTCTGTATCCTGTTCAGGGTCTGCCTCGGGGCTTCCTTCATTATTCTCAGATCCATGTTCAGAGTCTTCAGAACCATGAGCTGACTTCTCTTGTGATTCTTCATCAGAAATATGCTTGGAACTCTCCTCTAGGCTTACACTAGCAATAGTTTCTCTTATTTCTTTAATTTGTAATAGGTCCAACAGGCCTGTCCGAGCCTTTTATTTCTGTATATGTGGAATTCTATGAGTTCCTATGGGTCTAGCGTTAGTGACGCTAAGTGAAAATATTTTTAAAATCTCTCGGCTTGCTCAAATAAATCATCAAATGGATCTTCCTCATGACTGAATTGCCTGACTTTGACCATGGCAGTGAAATTCTTAGCAACCTAGTTACGGTCATATTGTCTACTTGGCATGGTAGCTAGGTTTAGGGCCATGATGTTCTGTATTTTTTTAGATACATGCCTGAGATTGCAACGCAAAAATGCCACATTGTAATGGGAAGGTTGGCTAAATGGATTTCTTCTGCTCCTTAAGGGTTTTGGTTATCCCATCACCCACTGTATGATAAGCTATTTCTCGTGCCAGTATTTTATCTGAAACATAGTATGGGAGAACATGGGGAGCAATAATACTCCCGAAAACTTTGATATAAGTGAACCATTCCTCACCAAACCATCTCGCCACCAGCAAGATGTCTATCTTTGCTTCCTCTGAAAGCCTAGGGGATTTCTTATAAAAAATGGTTCGATAAATAGGTAATATGACACCATGACAAATCTTATAAAAATGAGAGTCGAACTGTGCTTCCCACAATATTTTATGATAAGCATGCATAGGGGTAGGATCCTTTGAAGTCCATTTCCACCCCATGCTTGGAAATTGTGAGCAAAAACATGTGGTGTCCATGACATAAGCACTCATGTAGAAGGGAGGGATAACCAGATTGGAGACAATTCTATTACGCCTGTATTCTAATGGCCATGGCTAAATTATCCAACAAAATAGTACTCTAGTTCAACACGGTATCATTTACAATTTCTCATTCAAGGGAACCCATTCAATGGAAAATTTGGTGGTATCAGCTTGTCCAAACATGCTACACAACATTGCAGCTGCAAAATTGTATGGAGCTGATAGAGGTGTGATGGGGTACATACTAGTTTTCTCCCATCTAAACTTGTTGGAGCCAGACCTCCAATTTTGCATAATGTCCATTGGATCTTCATTCTCTTTGGAGAAATGCTTGATAAAAGCTTTGTCATAGATCTTCTATGGCTGTGGCAGATGGTACATTTGGCTCAAATTGCCTGACTTGAATGATCCCATAACGTCTTGCCTGGAATTTTTGAACGTTCTATCTGAAACATCCACTTCATCGATAATCCATCTTACCATATCTGTATATGGTAATATTTTCAGTCTTGCAACGATCCTGTGTAGAAACGCGCATGCTGCTTCGAAGTAAGAAGCATCGGATGAAGTTGTGGCATCGACTGTTGCCTTAACTTCCAAGGGCTTTGGGTTTTCTTCCTCTAGTAAATTGTACATCGCTTCCCAATTCGTAGTTCCGCCATATTTGTTACAAGTGGTATCAGAGAATAGTGGTAGCATTTCTGACTGCTTAGGGGCAGTATCCTTTGCGGTCTTTTTTCCTTTCTTGACCATTTTTTTAGTGTTGTGTTCTTTGAAAACTTCCTGTAATTCAGGCAAATGGAGAAAACAAGATAAAAATGCAGAGCGGTAAATGCAAGTGAAAGTACGATTAGCACAATAAATTCTAAAAGAACGTAAGGATGGAGCTTTTATTTCAAACACGAATAAGAAAGATATCTATCATCTTGAGCCGTTAAACGAATAAATGCTTTTAAATCTCATTAACTAAGCATTTCTTTATGTCTTATCAAAATGTCGCATCGCATGTTTCAAACTGATATTTCCGATTGGTTTGAATGGTCGTGTAATACCGATTTTATTTTTTAATTTTTTAATTTTTAATTTTTAATTTAATTTATTTAATTTAATTAATTTTATTTTATTTTTTAATTTTTTATTTTTTATATTTTAATTTTTTATTTTTTTTGCGATGAATCGCAATACTCGCAAATCGTAAATCACAAGTCTTGCTTTAATATTTTGCGATATGCAATAAGCGAGATTATGATATGTTGGACCCAAATGTAGTTCTATAATAGTTTTAATATTTCGTCGGGTCTGAATTACATTGTTTTTCACATTTCTTGTAGTCTGTATGTTTTGCATTCTTTTAAGAATGTGATGTGATTGCGATAAAGACCTTTGAAGAATAGTTCAAGCCTTTAAGTATTATAGAAGTTAAGTGGTATTTATGGGTCTTTTACGGGGATTTCGCTTATCACATCTTGCAGATTCTGCCTCATGACTAATCCTTGTTGTTATCAGATCTTACAATTTGCAATAACGTGGGAATGTGTTATCATGAAACGACTTGGTTTGATATCTTAGCTTATCCAAAGTTTTATTCCAAATGCTTTACAAAAGGCAAGCTCTTATTCGCTAATTTTTTTTTGGAGAATTTTTAAAAGGGTCCCCATTTATTAATACAATATTAATTAAGTATTGGGGGTTTTCGCAATGCATTATATTAGATATCATTTTGGGATTCAACTGCGTTAAGTAAGTCATTCATCTATGACCATTTCCATGAGAGGTAGTCGTAACTGACTAATTTCTCATGATTTTTTGAATAGTCCATGATGCAATGAGTGCCAAGTGGACTATTCAAAAATCATGAGAAATTAGTCACTTACGACTACCTCTCATGGAAATGGTCATAGATGAATGACATACTTAACACATTTGAATCCCAAAATGATATCTAACAATATTAAATTTAAAATCAATAAATGGGGGGGTTGTTGAACAATAAAACAATTACCTAACTATTGTGATTAATGAAGTAATTAATAAAATCGTTTCTAAGCAAGAATTGACTTATATACAGTTTGCAACTTTCACAATAATACACTAGAACAAAACATAGAAACAAAATTCAATCACATAGCATTCAACACATTTGGATGAAGTATTTAACTTAGAGAAACCCAAAGGAAAAACTACAACATCAAATGGACATGGTCATTTTTTCTTTCTCAACAATTGCAAGTTTACAGTTCAGTTTGGTTCTCAGGATCATTTATAATCACTTCACATGAAATTTTCTTCAGCATTCCTTCCAATTTTTTTTTTTTTTTTTTGAAGGAATATATTTATTTTCCATATGAGGAACATACATGTTTCCGTCCTAAAGGAACTCTCAGACAACAATGCTCAAAGTCATATAGTGATATACTCACTATGAGCTCAACATGTCACATGTTAGAATTGAACCCGAGTGGGGAGGATAACAACATTTCTCCCAACAACACGAGCTACATCCAATTGACAACATTCCTTCCAATTTTAAAATAACCACTTCCAATTTGTTGTTCCTGAGTTTAGAGAAGATTGGGATCTGCTGGGGGGGTTAGCTGGAAGTTCAGGCATCCCCAACTCTTCAACTTCCCCCAAGTCCAATGCTACCCTTCTCTATTTCATCTTTTCATGGTATCAATTTGATGCATGATTCTTTCATTTTGATTTATTTCTCTCTTTTTTCTTTCTTTATTTTGTTTATTTTCTTAATACTAGCATTGACAACACAACATTATGTGAAGGCAAGGATGCTAGTTGATTCAGTACGACGTCCTTCATGCTATCAACAACATCTCCTATCTTAGCATCAACATCTGTAGCCACGAACTTTGCTTCTATTGCCCAACTTCATGATTTGCTAAGAGCCTTGCATTAACTCAAACCATTAAGCATTCCATGATGTTGTGCAAATCCAATTTGGACAACACCTCCACATCAATAAGCTTTTGGTCCCCAAAATCTTCCAAGAACAGGTGATGGAACTTGATTTCAACTTGGTTTTTGTCATATCTTTTGTTGTCCTTTACAAGTCACCCATTCCTTTCTCTACATAATTATATTCTCCAATTATTTGAGGGCAAGTGGTGCAAAATTTTCTATGGTGGGAAGAACCCATCCAACATGAAATTCAAAGGAATTCAAATACTCCACATTCCCCACATAACTGCTTTGCATATAAGGAGGAAGCCCCAATCTAAAATAATTTTCATTTATCTTCTCAATGATATCAAAATATGTGTATATGAGGGGATTTAGTTTGTTTTTTGCTCCTTGTAGAAGTAAATCCACCACTTTTTTGTAATGCAGAACTTATTCAAAATCACAAGACAAAAACCTACTCTACTTCTCTGCAAAAGTTAATTTGATGAATAGAGATGTATTACAACTTCTTTTCTCAACTAAGCACAACCTGCAAGTGCATAACCTATCTCTCTGCTCATTGAGAAGATCTTACCCAAACTTAGTCGATTTTAGCCTTTGCTTGAGCCCCTATTTTCTTGTGCTATTCCTTGAGATATTGAGCCCCTATTAAATAGGAAATTCCTCTAATTCATTGGACAATTCCCAAGGTTGGTCCACTTGATCACATGCAACACCTATACACTCAAACTAGTTTACAACTGTTGTTAACTGCCTTGGAAACTCCACCATAACTGGGACACTTGAATTGTTTTCATGCATGAGCTAATTATTAGCTGATTGATCATTTAACTAGATGATCTTTGAGTTTGATTGAAGTCTCACTGCTTAACTAACCACCTTCTAGTTCTATTAACAGTTAGAGCTAGTTTAATTGATTACAACTGAAATTAACTCAACCTAGGCTCCTAAAATTTAGGAAGTATTATATAAACTGAACTTCATGCCCTTATCTCGAATTAACTAAGCTAGAATAAAAAAAAATAGGAATAAACACAAGAAAGCTGAACTTGAACTCATTAACTTGAATTAAGTGTTCTTAACTGAGTGACAAGAGCCATTTCACCTCAGTTAACTCCTCCAAGTTGTCTGCTGATGTGGAAATTCGAATTTCCTCAATTTGACTACGGTAAAATCAAATTGAGACTTTCTTGCTGCAATTTTCAACACTCCCTCTCAACAAGAAAGGGATTATCAACTAACCCAATCTTGCACCTAAGCAATGTATTGCATGCAACACCTCTCACTGTTATTGTTTTCCTTGCAACATCTACAACTGAAAAGCATCCAAAAAAAATGAATCAACTATGTCTACAACTGTCTACTGGGAAAAGTTGTGTTGTTATTGACTCTGCCACTGAGCCTCCTACTTTGCTGTCAACACTCCTTTGCACTCCTTAGTATCTGTCTGACACTGATCCTCCTGCTACTAAGTATTGTGGGCCCCAATAACAAGGCAATGATCCATGAGGAGAATGCCTGAATGGACCCTACCCAAATTTTTGCAATTCTAAGACTAAGGCCTAACATTGCCCCACCTCACTCCTTGAGGTATAGCTACATGCGTGGAAAAATATGATCTACTCAAACTGTTGCTACTGCTCTATTGTTGCTTCCACAATGTTGCTGCAACTACTACAATAATGAGTCTAATCTCCCAGATCTTGAAGTACTAGCTTCCATAGGGTTGCTCCCTCTAAAACTAGTCTGCCTCTGAATTTCGATCTCCTTGTGGGAAATCTTGTTTCTCCTCAATCTACCAATATCAATGATCACAACTCCTTTTTGTGTCATTAAACATTGGCTCATTGATCTGCCCACTAGCAACCTTCTAGCTCCATTAAGAAGTATGCTCATTTGGTCTTCTTGATTTGCATTGTAGTAGGGCTCCATAACTCTGCCTCCTAACATCTCATTAGTTCTTCAATGATGTCTGTGCATGAGGACTTCAAGGACTGGTTCTAATGTGAATCCTGCTCTGATACCATGTGGAAATTACTACAAATCCAACTCTGATACCATGTAGAAATTATGATGTAGATTTGCAACTGCTCATGAATTTTTAATCAAAATCATAAGACAGAAACCTACTATATTGCTCCGCAGAAGTTAATTAGATGAACAAATATGTATTACAATTTCTTTGCTCAACTGAGCACAACCTGCAAGTGCATAACCTATCTCTTTGCTCACTAAGAAGCTCTGACCTAGACTTAGTCAATTTCAGCCTTTGCTTGAGCCCCTATTTGCTTGTGTTGTTCTTTGAGAAATTGAAACCATATTAAATTATAAATTCCTCTAATTCATTGTGCAATTACTAAGGTTGGTCCACCTAATCACATGCAACACTTGTACACTCAAACTAGTTTACAACTATTGTTAACTGCCTTGGAAACTCCACCATAAATGGGAAACTTGAATTATTTGCATGCATGAGCTAATTATTACCTAATTGATTAGTTAACTAGATGATCTTTGAGTTTGACTAAAGTCCCACTACTTAACTAACCACCTTCTAGTTCTATGAACAATTAGAACTATTTAACTAATTACAACTGAAATTAACTCAACCTATACTCCTAAAACTAGGAATCACTACATACAACTGGACTTCATGCCCTTAACTCGAACTAATTGAGCTAGACTCCACAAAAATAGGAATCAACACAAGCAAACTGAACTTGAACTCATTAAATCAAATTAAGTGTTCTTAACTAAGTGACAAGAGGCATGTCACCTCAGTTAACTCCTCCAAGTTGTCTGCTAATGTGGAATTTCAAATTTCTTCAATTTGACTAAGGAAAAACCAAATTGAGACTTTCCTACTAAAATTTTCAACATTAAGTTACTTCTTGCTTCTCCAAAGAATAGTCTTCTCTCATGTGCCAAGTTAGGGAAGCAAAGGCTAGCTCTCCAAAGTCTATGACTCCAAAATCCCTTTGCTTGAGTTATGAGGTTTCTTTTATAACAAGAGGAATCACCTTTCATCTCCCCTTATGACACTTGAGTTATCGTCATGATTCTTGGACTCCTAATAACCTTTGAACTTCTATATGACTCTTTGGTCCACATGTGACCTTTCATATTCCACATGTGACTCTTGGAATTCCACTTTTTTACTTTTTGTCATTTTCCTTTTGATAATACATAATTACATTCCACATCATGTGGCAAGACACATTAACACATATGACATTGTGATGACACTTGTACTCATGAATTGGCATTGATGACATGGGACTTCATGATGAAGTGGCAATATCAAGCTGCTCCCATTGCTGCTATGTCTTACATTATTGATGATAGATCTGATCAATATTTCATCTTAACCCTTCAAAATGTATGGATAAGAGTTGGAACCTTCCAAGGAAACATGAGATGTCATCACTCCATCATGGTTCATGAGCTCTTCGTGTCCTCATGATGGGTCTTCTTTGTGCTTCTTTGTCTCTTTTCCTTGACATCTTCCTTGCCCTGTTGAAGAGGTACACCTACCAATGAAGTTCATCCATGACAGGGCAAGATCAGTTAAAAAAACCATCTATTAT
Source organism: Pinus taeda (assembly GCA_000404065.3). Taxonomy (NCBI): domain Eukaryota; kingdom Viridiplantae; phylum Streptophyta; class Pinopsida; order Pinales; family Pinaceae; genus Pinus; species Pinus taeda. The sequence continues at coordinate 49,461 of APFE031178309.1, read as the reverse complement.
ATCCCTACTTAACTCATGGAAGAAGTTTCTTGTGACGAGCTTGTGTGAGGGATGAAAGAGGGAGACTTATTGAAGATGGCACAAGTGAGCTCAATAGTGGATAGGTAAGGCACCAATGGTCACTAGAATTGTTCCATGCACTATGAGGAGGGGCTCTTCAGGGTCCAACATAGTGGGCAAGTGCAAGAGACAATATGATGAGCATGCTGACTGAAACTATGCAGTGCGTGAGGTTGAAAGGACAAGGAGACAATGGTAGTGCAATTGAACTTCACATTGATTGTGAGGAGGTCTCACTATGGACTAAAATCATGACATGTGTTAGGGAAGCAAGTGACTGCATAGTGAGGGAGTCCAGTAGACAAGGGAAGATGACTTACTCACTAAAATTGCGACATGCGCTATGACTGAGAGACAGACATTAGTAAGAGCGCAATTTTCTTCAGCAGTGATCTAGGAGAGGCTGCATTGTCCACTAGAACTGTGACATATGACAGGAAGGCAAGCAGAACAAGTCATGGCATAATGAGGGGTTCCAGTTAGTAGAGAAGGCAAGACTAGGCACTGTAATTGCGACATGGCTCCTATGCTAGTGCAGTGGTTGACTGTCCATTAGAAATTCAACCTGTGCTCAGGAAGGCTCACTAGAAGAAGAGATTGCGTAGTTGGCTAATGCAAGCAATAGAAGATCGGGTAAATTTTCCAAGAGAATTCTCACTGCATTGTGAAGGGAGAAGGCCTTTGTAAGGGGATGAAGAAGGTCTTTTTTGTAAGCTAGAAGTGCTCCATGTGCTATGCAAGGTAGAAGTGATCAAACCTCAATGTAGTGAGTCAGCACAAGCAATAAGGGTTAGGTGACCATGCTTTGAAGGTTCTCAATACACAATGATAGTGGCTGACCTTGAGGAAGACTCAATGCACAAGTCTGGGAGGGAAGGATTTGATCAATGAGGCTCATGGATAGGTAGTGCTCATCACTTGGTGACAAAGCTCACACATTCACAACTTGCACTGGGCAGGGGGACCAAGAAGAGCTCCAAAATGGCTAATTGTGGGACCAGTGGAGTAAGAGAGAAAAGGAAACCCAAACAAGTCCAAAACACCAATCAAACACATGAATGGCATCAACACAAGCCAAGGGAATACACAGGACTGATGATCAACAAACACACCTTGAAACAATAGTAAAGCGACACTTATTTCTAAGTGCGACAGTTGAAACAAAACATTGTGACACTTAAAACATAAGTTGTGACACAAGTGTTGATCTCCATTAGAAAGTGCGTTAAGCTGTAGGAATGTGTCTAGCACACATTCTTATGATATGTAGGACCATTTAATACAAAAGAGTAAACTATAGTTGCCTCTAGTGATGTGCAAAGGTGTGACACATACAAGAGTGAAAACAGTTAGAAGGGACACTTGAAACCATAAGAAAAAGTGAAAATGACACTTGCAAAAGCTAAAGAAATTGAAAGTGAAAAATGACAAAGTGAAAGTAACATGAAAATGACACTTGTTAAAGTGAAATCAAGAAAAAATGACAATCGTGAAAGTGAATGCGACACTTGTGAAAGAAAAGGTGCGCAAAAGTGACAGTTGAGAAAACTCATTGATTCAATAGAAGTACAGTTGTAACCAAAGTAAGAGAGAAATTGTCAATGGAGAGTGTGTATTGACTTTTGACATAGGTTGTGCAATGCAGTGTCCTTATGGACTGCACAATCACTGTCAATATTGACTGTGCAAGCCTTACTTCCAAAAGTTGTGCAATGCCTATCTGGCCTTGCATAAAAATAAGTGCATTTGAATTCATCACGGACTGAGCATCTATCAACAAGTGACTTTGAAACTTAGAATCTGAGAAGAAGACATGAGTGCTTTGCAAAACATTGACCAAAAATGAAGCCATCATAGAATGACAAATCATAAGATCCTCAGTAGGCTCCAAAATTCAAGTGTAGGAAAATTTTTGGAGGGTGTTGATCGTAGTGTCAACATGATCTCATAACTATGATTTGAGATTCCCTCATCCTCTGCTTCACAACCAAGCCCATGGGTGGATCTAAATTGGAGCTACTAAATAATGCTCTTGTTGAGGCATGAATGAGGCTTCAATTTTCACTTTGGGATGTTTAAATTGCAATGGAGTATTTCAATCTTCCCCAAGGTAATTTCATAAGGCACTCAAAGCCTTAAATATCTTTTTTCTATCCAAGACCCATACAAGTCTATTTGAAGAATACCAAGTTATCTATGTTATCATTGTTTTTCAATGTGCAAATAGAAGACTTGAAGCTCCATGGGAGTTCAAGGCTCTAGGGGTGTGGCTTGTTTTATTAGGGATTCACTTTTTGCATATAGCTTGGTGGTTTCATATGGCTTTGCTCAATTTATGTGTTTCTAGATTAGTGGCATGTTTGCATTCCCTCGAGACATTCATTGTAAGGCCCCTTCTTAGGTTCCTTATTAAAGACATATAAAATCAAATACACACACACACACACTTGTATATCAATTTTTGTACTTTTCTTTCTTTGTTCATAACAAGCAACAACAACTGAAGAAAATATGTCTGTGATGTAAGATAATGAACACATCTCTAATGAGATTGACTAGAGTACACATTATGGGGGACTTTGAATGAAATAACATTTTGCAAGGCTCTTTTCTGTCCGTGCTTGAGCTACCAGGTTGTCCTTGAGACATCATAACACTTCCTTATCACACTACATCCATTTCTCCAAAATTTTGGCAACACTTTTTTTTAGGTAGCTATTGATAAAGTCACTGGGTAGCCTTCTCCTTGGTGATATCTTTATTTCATGACATGTGGATCCCATTATTGGTTCATGCTTACACATACCCAAATGCTGCAGTGGTTCAACCTCCCTGTGAGGAAATATCCTAGCAATGTGAACTGTAGTTGGCTCAAGCCATGATATAATATCTTATTTTAGTCCATGCAAAATAACGGGCACTCTTTACTAATAATGACAATCATACTCCATGCTTGTCGTCATCTAAGACTAAAGGTTGGGATTGCACTTGCTTAGATATCAAGTAAGAACTCATAATACATCTAATGAAGTCTCTAATGACAATGGTGGGTTTTATTTTGAAAGACGAAAAACACATATTTTCATTGATGATCACCATTAATTTTGAGTGTGTAGAATAACCTTGCTAGCAACCAACTAACTCAAAAATCTAAGAATTAAGATCAAGTCAAACTGTGATTTAGAACTTTGATATATGCCTTAAACCTCATTTGTCAACTATGTTACCTAACCAAAATTAATAATGATTTCTAATTAAGAGGGACAATCATTTTAAATCTTTTACATAATACAAATCCTTATTTTTTTATTATTTTATTTTTTCCTTCGCACTAGGAATTCTCTGACTAAAGATAATCATCACCAAAATACATATTTGATTAATTTAGAGTACCACTATAAATCCAACTTCTTAGATAAAACGTGTAATCATATATTGAGATTAAGTTTTGAACAAATATAAACTATATTATCATCATTAAACTCAACCACTCAATTATCATGATAGATCAATAAAAACTTTTATTTTAATATAATGATCATTAATAATTTTATTTCTAATACTCTTTTTTACGTATACCTAAGAGAAAAAATGCTACAATACTTTTAAGTATCTAAAATACATTTGAAATATTTATCTCAACAAAAAAAACCTATTATCTTTAAATAAAACAAACTTAAGGCGGGAGCGCACTGCAGCTAACCGCGAGGGTTTCGGTTAGGGCATCAGAAACCCTAACCCACCAGGCCTGAGGACTTCCACGCGTCTGAGGTTACCGTGCTCCTGTTTTCTGTTGCACCTAGCCCGGCTTTTCAGGCCCACCTGTCATATTCAACATGGCATCCGTTACTGTCTGCGATGTAATGGAAATGGAAGAGGAGGTCGATTACACTGAAGACCCCCTCTAATCTCAGGTCATCTTCAACCGTCCATCATTCCTTCCGCCGGTTTCTGGTTTTTCGCCGCTTCCTTCCTCTCATCCCTCCCCGGTTGTCACTATCCCGGTTACCTCCCCCTCACATCCGCCCGAGGGATCCCTCCCTACTGATTCCCCTGGTCTCGATCTCCCCCCGCTGTCGCCGGGTACCCTTCATTTCCTGTCCTCCGTTATTCCCCCGTCGCCATCCTTCGATCCTCACCCTCCGTCCTCCTCCTTCCTTGCTGCTACATCGACTGGACCACCTCTCTCGTCGGGGGCTGGGCCTTCTGCCTTCCATCATTCCCCCTCTGGAGTTTTTGAGACCCCTGCTATAAGGGTCTATTCATCGAAGGCGTCCCCCCTGGAATTCTCCTCGGATCCCCTTGCGGATCATCCATCATCTCTGCGCTCTGGCAAGAAGAAGAATAAGTGCGTCAAGGCCACTTCCAGGGACATCTCCATCCGGTTCGGCGAGACATCTGCCATAGGGGAAGCAGCAAAAATGGAAAATACCATTTTGGTCGGGCATGTCCGTGGCCGCGCATATTCTACTACCCGGCTTACCCTCTGGGTAAAAGAGGTTTGGGGGGGTGTTCTCAAAGAACTCCCAGAAGTGCAGGTTCTCCCCCGCGGATGGTTCACTCTTCACTTTGCCAAGGAGAATTATGCTGATTTGGTTCTGGCCAGATATTGGCACATAGAGATGGTGCCGGTGTTGCTAAAAAGGTGGAGCCCCCTCTTTGATCCTGAACATGAGCAGATTGGGGCAGGGCCACTATGGGTTCGGCTCCCCGGCCTACCTCTCCAGTACTGGAATGAAGAGGTTTTCATGCGCATTGGGAATGCTCTGGGTACATACCTGGACCACGATAGATCTTTTGTTGAGTCCAGGAGCAGAAATCTTGCCCGTATTTTGGTTCATCTAGACACTCGTGATGGTTTAGAGGAGAAGATTACACTTCATTGGGGCAGATATACTCGGATTCAAATCCTCGACTACTAAGGAGTGCCCTTCAAGAGCCGTCGCTGTCACAGGGTGGGACATCTGTTCAAGGAGTGCCCTCTTAACAAAAAACAAGAGGAGGCCCCGGCGACATCCACTACTCCATCGAGGCCTATATCACCAGCAACACATTGCACCCCGGCTTCAGGCATCCCCTCCAGCTCTCCCTCACAGGCTCTTGGATCAGCGCAAGGCACCGCTCAACCTCCAATCACCAGAGCTCGGGCGGCCTCCGCATCTACATCTGCTCCGGGTATATCTCTTTTCCCTCCTTTGTCTAATTGCACTTCTGGTATTTTCACTCTCTCTCCTTCACTATCCATGGCGCACTGCACTATTCCCTCCTCTCCGTTTATTGCCCCCTCCATTCCATCCACTTACTTGGTATCATCGCCTCTCTCATCTCCATCATCATCCGGGGGCGCATTTCATAATTACAATCTCCGCCCTCACCCTCACACAAATGGCTCCCACTTGAAGATTGCTGGGCTTGGCATCACTTCCCCCAGCCTGATACCATTATCTGCACGGGGTCGAAAATATCACCTTACAAAGGCTATCCGAAAAGAGGGTGCTGAGGTTGCCTCTGGGCGACAATCCACCATTGTTGGGGTTCTTAGAGTGATGAACACCCCAGGCTATCTACCCCCATGAAGTGCTTATCCTTCAATTGTGGAGGCTTGGCTAGTGCCTCCAAGAAACTAGCCCTCAAAAGGATGATAACATCCCTGCCTGTTGACATCATCCTCCTCCAGGAAACCCTAGGTCCTGCTGACTCTATATTGGCCGCCCTATCCTCCATATCCCCGGGTTGGCTTTTTTCGGCGCTGGACTCATCGGGTCGTTCGGGGGGCCTTGCTATTGGATACAACCCTGCATCTATCAAGGCACTTGGGACATGGGGGGGGGCCTGGTTTTCTGGGCCTAGAGCTCTTTTCGGCAGACCTGGGCACTAACCTCCGGGTTATTAACATTTATGGTCCTTGCCAACAAAGGGAAACATTTTGGAATCGCCTCCTGAGTCTGCAAGTTCTCTCGGCAGAGAATATTATTATTGGAGGAGATCTTAATTTTTCCCTGGGATACAGTGAATCCTGGGGCTCATCTGCACAGATCGACCCAATCACTGGTTTCATGACTGATCTTCTGGAGTGCCATGACCTGATCGATGTCCCCATGATCAAAATTCTCCCCACCTGGAGGAATAGACGCATCGGGGAAGCAGCACTGGCTCGCAGATTGGATAGATTCATTATGAAGGGCACTATGTTTCGACAGCTACACTTATATAAGCAATGGGTGGGAACTGGAGGAATCTTGGACCACTATCCTATCTATCTGGAGCTATCGGGGCCCAAGAAAAAGCCAAAAGCTCCCTTCAAATTCAACCACGGAAGGTTATAGGACCCCTCCTACATTAAGTTGGTCAAGGACTATTGGACACAGAATCCTATAGATAGGGCAGACTCATTGGCAAAAGGATTCTGCATGAATTTATCTCAGCTAAAGCATATGTCAATTGAATGGGCCAGAGAAAAGAACAAACAAGATAATTCTGCTCTTGTGCACATTGAAGTTGAAATCCTCCCCCTCACTGATGAAAGAGGTTTGGGCTTCACTACTGCTGCAGATAAAGTACACCTGGTTGAGCTCGAAACACAAAAACAAAAAATCTTAAGGGAGCGGGAGGAAACCATCAGGATTCAGAGGAGAGCCACATGGCTAAAAGCTGGGGATGAAAACACCAGGTTTTTTCATAACTTCGCAAAGGGAAGGAAGGTTAAAAATAACATATGGAGTCTTCCCACACCTGATGGAGATGTAGCTGATACATTCCCAAAGCTCTCACAGATGGGATCCCCCCACTTCAAGAATCTTTATAAGCAACCCCAGGCCACTTCCATTGCTGAGATCATCAATATTGCGGGTCATTTTCTCATATTTGTTAATGAGGATGAGGCAGATCATCTCTTTGACCCTGTCTCTCCTGAAGAGCTAGAGAGTACTATCAAATGGTTCAAGGAGGACAGGAGCCCGGGGCCGGATGGGTGGTCCATTGAATTTTACATTTCATTCTACGAGCTTATCAGCAATGATTTATTGAGGGTGATTGAGGAATGCCGCGAGACTGGCTCTATGTACAACGCCATCAACTCCACCTTCATCACCTTGATCCCCAAATCAGATTCTCCGTCCTCCTTTGATGACTACCGTCCCATCTCCCTCTGTAATGTGCTATACAAGATCATTTCTAAAATCATTGCTAATCGTATCCGCCCTATTCTTTCACGTCATATCGCTCCTCATCAATTTGCCTTCCTGGAACATCGACAGATCCATGAAGCTATTGGAGCAGCTCAGGAAGCTCTTCATTCTATCTGGACCAAGCACCTGAAGGCAATCATCCTGAAGATTGACTTAGCAAAAGCTTTAGATCGAGTCAGTTGGCTCTATCTCAAAATGATCCTTATTCATCTCGGTTTCCCCCAAAATTTCATCTCCTGGATTATGGCCTATATCACCACCTCGACCTTCAGTGTCCTGATAAATGGCTAGGCATCCCAGTTTTTTCACTCAGAGCGCGGATTGAGACAGGGTTGCCCACTATCTCCCCTCCTCTTCTTGATTGTCATGGATGCCTTGAGTGGGCTTATCGACTCAGCTAAAAGAAATGGGGAATTTAGTGGCCTCAGGATTACTGATGAATGTTCCCTTACCCATCTTCTCTTTGTGGATGACGTTATGATTTTCCTGGATGGCAGCATCAGAGATTCACGGTCTTTCTCAAACATCATCAATCTTTTCTCATCTGCCACTGGTATGCTTGCAAACCACTCAAAGTCATCTATCATCTTATCCAGAACCTCCATCCATGAATCTCTCCTTGCACAACAGTTCTTTCCATACTCCATCCATCCTTTAGATCTTGGTCTAAAATACTTGGGATTTAGAATAAAGCCCGTCAGCTCAAAGATCACTGACTGGATCTGGCTAGTGGCAAAATTGGAGAAGCGACTCAACATATGGAGCCACCGATATCTCTCCAGAGCAGGCAGGCTCGTCTTGGTAAAAGCTGTATTAGAAGCGACCCCGGTATATTGGATGGCTTTAGCCTGGATCCCAAGAAGCATCCTGGCTAGACTACAACAAATCTGCAACAGGTACCTTTGGAATGGGAATCAGGAAAAGCGCATTTTTGCTTGGGTTGGTTGGAAGAAGATCGCCACTCCCAAAAGATGGGGAGGATGGGGGCTAAAAGATCTCCCCTCTTTTGCTCAAGCACTTGCTGCCAAAATGGGGTGGACTCTTCTTACTGGCAACAACCTATGGACCTACATCTCATACCACAAGTACATATGGCCGCACAATATTCTGGATTGGGTTCGCATCCCCACCTGGCCAAAAACAGGGATATCCTCTATTTAGAAGGCTCTCCTAAACTCTCTGCCTCTCATCAGGGATAACCTGGTTTGGAGGGTCAACGATGGAACTCTAGCTCGTATTGGCATGGACCCTTGGTCGGGTAGTGGAGGTAGACATATATTACCAGATGATCTCATACAGCATCTACACTCGCAGGAGATAAGAGTTCTGGCAGACATTGCTAATCCTCAAAACTCTTCTATATTTGAACAACGCTGGAAATCAGCTTATCAAATAAATCTTCCACCTGTTTGGCATCAAGATTGGATGGAATACATCAATGCATTATCGGAAGCTCATATAAGGATCAAACAGGGTCCGGATGAACTTATTTGGTATCACTCAGGAAACGGTATATACACCCCTAAGTCGGGTTACCTTGCTCTGATATCGCATAAAATCTCGAACACGATCTCTTTTTGGTGGCACACTGTATGGAAACTCATAGCTCCTCCCAGGCAAAAATTATTTTTTTGGTGCATTCTTAAAGGAGTTGTTCCTACAGGGGATTATCTAATGCATCGTGCAGTGTACGGGCTGACCTGGTGCACCTTCTGTAAACAATCATCTGAATCCTGTATCCATCTGTTTTTATTCTGTCCAGCCATATCCGCAATATGGCAAGCCATATCAAATGCGATCCAATACACAGGCAAATGGGAGGGTCACGATATTAATCATGCATGGGAATCCTGGTTTTATAACCACAAACATTCAAAACTCCAAAGTTTGTCTATTATAACATGCTGGTACATATGGTTAGCTTGGAACCGATTGATTTTTGATGACAAACCGCCCATCTGGTTTCACATTATCTCTCTCATTACTGTTGCATATAATTCGCTACCTGACCCGCCTCAGCCTAGGAACAGAAGTCCGCGCGACCCTCCACCTATTGACCATAGCACTCCTTGGGCCTTCTTTGATGGCTCGGCTCAACAGCAAGGATGTGGGGGAGGTTTTATACTCTTCATAAATGATCAACATTTCTACAAAGTCAAACTGGGATTGGGACCTGGCACAAACAATTTTGCTGAGATCATCTCTCTTCGTCATCTCTTGCATTTTGCATTGGGGCACAATTGGATGCATATACATATTTTTGGCGACTCAAAGATTATCATTGATTGGTTCAACAATATAACAGAATGCCACACACACACTCTCAGGAACATTTTGGATGATATTAATATACTGAAGGCTCAATTTATTGACATCTCTTGCCAACACATCTACAGGGAACACAATAGCAGCGCTGACCAACTTTCCAAGGAGGCCACGTCACTTCCCAGAGGTGAGTGGTTGATACAGGAGCAGCGAGGCGCAGATTACTATCAGTACTATCATCGACCATATATTGATGCACACTACCATAGGGCGGTCAGCCCCTGAGATATAGTTCAGTATTTTTGATATTTTTTGAACAATGTACATAGTTGAACAGATCATATATGATGCCCTGCGTGGCAATATGTTTTTATTTTCATATATATCACAGATAGTTTTTAAGGAACATCCTATGAGATGATTCATTTTTGCTTATTTTTTGAACAAGATATAACAGATAAAAATCTCTCCACATGTCGGGGAAGAACATATTGCATATGCAAAAGCATCTACAACATGTAATTTTTCTACTTTTAATGAAAGATTACGATTTTTCCAGTGGGAAAAAAAAAACAAACTTAAGGCTTAGTAAATTACATAAATATAAAAGGAAATCTATAAAAATCTATTATTTTTAAATAAAACAAACTTAAGACTTAGTAATTTACGTAAATATAAATATAAGAAAAATAGTTTCATATGCTTTCGTGTGGTTTAATAATCCCTTCGTTTACCATTTAATGAAAATAACCACTTAAAGAGATAAAAGAAAGGTGACATGTAATTTTTAACAATTTGAATGTTTTTTGAGAAGAATTTTCAACGTAAATTACATTCAAATGTATTTGTCGACGTGTTTCGAACCAACGAGTGTGGTTCATCGTCAAGACAAGTTGATATGGATCGCGAAAGCTTAAACTCAACAATTTGAATATTATCTTATATATATATACACTAAAATAAAATGATAATTTAAGTAAATAATATATATATAATATTATATATATTATATATATATATATATATATATATATATATTATATATATATATATATTATATATATAATATATATATATATATATATATATATATATTATTATATATATATATATATATATATATATATATATATATTATATTATTTATTTATTATTTTTTATTTATGTGGAAAATAATTGAAAGGATAATCTGTGTTAATTTACTCATTTACTTATTATTTTACATCATCCATAATATATATATATATATATATTATTCTTATATATATATATATAGATATATATATAAACTAATGATAATGATTTTTTTATATTAATATCGAGTTAATTTCAAGGTCAGTCTCTTTTACAGTTTTAATTGAGTTTTCAACTTCTGAGCTCAAACATGTAAAAAAAGAGAGACTATTATCCCTACTACATTTTCTACATATGGCAAATCTAAATTGGCATTGTCTGAAAATCTTCTAGAAAACTTCTAAAACTAATACATATATGCAATACATAATTTAAAACACAAAGCTAAGTTATTGATGTATATTGATCGAACTGACTTATGGGTTTACTTCAATAGTTTCCTCATCAGCTTGCCTTAACTACACTAGACCAGGGACCTAGGTCTCTTTAGCCACCTCATCATCTTTCTTCCGCTGCTCTGGATTCGCAAGCTAGTTCACATCCAACACCTCTTTCTTGTCCTCACCCAAGCTGACTTCTTTTGCATCTTTCCCATTCAAGGACTAAAGTCTTACAAGGTGAAGGTCCAATATATCTAGTTTTTCTTGCAGTATGTTAAGTTTGGTCTGGAGCAAGCCATTCTTTTGATTAAGCAATAATAACTAAGCCTGAACTCTTGTTGCCGCCATTTCCCATTGTCTTTTCAGCAAAGACAAGATATGCTCCATCCTTGTAGTGAGGTGATCCAACTGGCGAATGAATTCCTCCTTCTTCGAGACATGTGACATTTCCATTTCTTCACCAATGCAATGACCCTCTTTACCTATTATGGTCTTGGGTTTCCAGTTTCGAACTTCTGCAAATAGAGTAATGACTAGTCGAGCCTTATAAACTTGTTCTTTAGGCATAACTGCCCCCATCGAGCCATAGATGCACTTGCCATCTTCAATGCACCAACCTATGATGTACATTCTCCTGACCAGACAAATGATATCCAAGCTACTGTAATTCTCTACCTAAGCCATTAAATTGTTGTACCATAAGCATGCTTGCTTCCCCTTAGAAATGAGGGTAACATACCTTAGCTCCCTCCCACATTTATTAAGGGCATGCTCAATCTTCCATCTGTGCTAGACCATGCTTACATCCATGTTTTTAAGCCAAGTGTTTGCATGGGCCCAGAGCCTGACAGTAATGTGGAGCTGCAAGTATGTTAGAGAATAGTTATGAAAGTTCAGGAGACATGAATGCAGGCTGATGTGAGGACATCAACACAATTCCTTGACCTTTGGTTGCTCTTTTCATGGTAAATGATTATAAACACCACTGCATCACCCTAAATCAATATCCCTTGTTCCAAAGTGGACTCCCTTATTTGCTAAGGGGCCTGCTTTTGAATTTAGATTCATATTGACATGATAAAACTCAACTGTCTCAAATTTTCCTATTTGTAATCATATTTTTTACAGAATTGGGGATTGAGTCTGGTTGGAGTTCCCTTTGAGTTTAAACTCCTGTTAAATGACTATCATAGAGTTTCCAAATACCGTTAACTGTTGAATTTTCTTTGATATAACCAACTTCAACCCCTACCACATGACTAAAAATTCGACTTGATTATTAGTAACACTCCCCGAGCCCCATGAATATTGTAACTCTATTTCTTCACCACGGCGATAGATAACCCTTTCTTCTCTTGCCTCCCCTCATTAATATGACAATTTTATTTTCTATAAAATTTAATTTTTATTCAATACATAAATAAATTCACTATCTAAAACCCTATTACATTTACATCATACAATTTTTAACACCAATTTTTACTATTTTAACAATTTATTTTACCAAAATCTAAACAAGTGTAATACCCAACATTATTGCTTAGTATTTGTCTTCTTATATATATATTATACACATAACCCGCCTAGTTAAAAGCCTTTTTGAAAGTAAGCATGTGGTTTTTAATATAATTTTAAATTAATATAATATTATAAATAAATTAAAATAAAAGATTTATAAATATTTTTATTTTGAAATGAGTTATGGTTTTTGGGCCAATGTTATTGATAAGCCATATTGTTGGCCTATGGTATTGTAACAAAGCCTATTTACAAGTTAATAATATCATGATAAAATGGGGGTAAATATCCATGGTGAAGAGTTTTGTTATATTGTAAGTATTAAGTTTTAATTTAAAAATGTTATAAAATAAAATAAAAATAAATTATTTCACGAAATACTTCCTATTTCAATTTAAGGTGGATGAGGATATGTTGAGTTTTTATTTTTTATTTTTTAATTCAATGCCTAAATTGATTCTCAAGGGAGTATGCTTGTTTTGGTTTGACTACTTTGTTGTAGTGTACTAGAGAGTTTGCTAGGTTGCATTGGCTTTTAATAAATTAAAAAAAATATGTCTAAATGCCCACCAATTTCTTAGGGATTTTCAAAGCATACCTAATTTTAGAAAAAAAACTACCTTATTGTTGTGGCCACCAACAACCCCCCTCTTTGTTTGATATTAGCAATAACACCAAGCAAAATAGGGACCCTTAATAGAAAATCCAAATAAACATTTGAATTATTATTATTTATTTATTTGATTATTAATTATTATATTATTATTATTATTATATATATATATATATATTATATATATATATATATATTTTATTTTTTTTTTTTTTTTTTTTTTTTTTTTTTTTAACTCCTTAAAACCTTATCGCAACAAAAGAATGAAACGTTTTTCTTATGAGCATAGTAAACTATGAAGAAGCGACGCGAAATTCATCGCATCACATTCATTATGAAGCACTCTTAAATGAAAAAACTTAAGAAATCTCCGATGGCCGATATGCGACGTCGCATACCGCAAACATCGCATAAGTAGCACACAATGGCTGAACGATGCTGCGATTTGTGATGCTGCGATTTGCGATGAATGCGATCTGCGATGCTGCGATGCGAGTCGCATAAATCGCCCATCGCAAATTTTCCTCGACGTAGTATTCAATGAAAAGTTGTCCGTTAACCAAAATTGGGCGCGTGCCTTAAAAGGAATTAATAATTGTATGCCAAAATATTCAGGAAGGACAGTCTCGTGTTTTTCGAAGAGTCAGTTCACTATAGATATCATGATTATGCATTGATAAGAGCCTAAAGCTTTCATGTCAATCTTTATTACCATTACTCTTTTCTTTGCATAAACTGTAAGACAGGAAATAACATGAAGCAATGTGCAGGAGACATCTAAGGAAAAGGGGAAAGCGTCAATGCTCGGAGAACAGAGAAAAAATCCCTTCAGAGACGGATGCCGCATGCGACAGGACCACAGATTCCAGAGTATCACTCAACAGATGTTGATGTCAATAGGCCACCTAAGGCTCAGAGTCAAAGACGCACAAAAACAACATGTTTACAAAAAACCCTGAAGCTTACGCACCAGAAAAGCCCGGAATGAAGAACGGAGGCAGTTTTCAATGCAGAAAATTATTCAGAGAGTTAAGTCTCTAACTTCTTCAATCATCCGCAAGGCCGGAAACTAAAATAGCAAAAGTAGAATCAGTTTAAGAGAAATTTGGGTCATTACCAAGTATACACGCAGTGAATACACCCAACAAGAGGAAGATTCTCGAAAATATCTTCTAGTTTACCAGAAAGTGGTGCCAGCGCTTGTTATTTCTATTTTCATAGCTCAAACGAAAACGGAAGGCAACCAGCCGACTCTTCCCATGGTGAATGTTGCATGCTTGCAACACTAAGGAGCAAATACATAAATAGTTTAGAATTAGATTCAATTTTTAGAAATAGTTTTGCTTTATCAGAAGGGCGGTCATTTAAAACCGTATCCTAAATTTATGTAATTAAGTTAATTAGTTAGCATTATTTAAACCCTTCTCATGCATTTAGAG